>JBBPKO010000020.1:0-25831 GCA_038089295.1 Xerocomus amazonicus
GCTTTGCAGCGATTGATTTTCCAAGTCGACGACCGAGTCAAACTTGGGGCAGGGATGGAAGTGGTCTTCTGGGCGAAATGCCCATTGATACATCTGAAGATGGTCTTACGACCAGAGGTGTCGGTGCTGCCGAAGAGGCAGCAGAAGTGGGAGGTGCCAGTATGAATGGGCAAGGCATCGGGCCGGCCGTCAAGGGGTCAGCCTGTGCCGCCAGGAACCAGCAAGCGTAGTTTGTCATAAACTCCTCTTGCGAGGAGTGTTGAACTAACGTGCTTCAACCACTAGGCAAAAGGCCTGAGCCAGTACCAAGTCTTGGTACTGGTACTTATGGGCTCTGTCCCTTAGGACTTTATTGCAAGTGGGAGCTCTAGTTGTTCCTAAGGTTACTCGGTCACTGCCAGAGTACTCAAGTAGTATCAACTCGTTACGTCGTTGTGACCCCACATCAACAAGGAGGGCCATTGATCGTTAAATTGTGGAGCGAAAGGCTCCAGTGTTGGTGGGATAGGAATTTGCGCCGCCGAAAAGGGGCGCACTGGATGAGGTTGGGCTAGAGAACCCATAATTGGAGAGCGGGCTGTCCGTGAAGGTGCCCGGGAAGTAGAGGCTTGAGATCTGCCCCAAACGGAAGCAGACCGGGGAAGTTGGTAAGGGTGAGACATTACTTAGCAGCGCACAGCAGCTCGCCTGGTAATGAGATGGGGAGAGGAATAGACGTGTGGGGTTGGACACGTGCGAAAAGCAAACACCAACGGGTAGTAGTAGTAGTTTTGGTACTATGACAGGGATCACACTACTAGGCACTCAAAATGAGGCTTTGCAATGCGGTATGGATTCAAAGTACCAAAACTGAGGTTACAGGACGACTATGCTACAGCTTATATACTAACTAAGGCTATGCTACACATGTCCGGTGCATGGCACGGAGATTAACTAGGAATGTTCTTTAATATTCTGTGATTGATGAAAAGAAGAGTGAAATAGTGAAGAAGTGAAAGGTGAAGTAATGTGATTACAAGAAGAGTGGAAAAAACCTTTCAGTAAACCTCTTCATGTATAGATTCTGTCTCTCCAGACGGATTGAGCGTGGCTTCGTACTTGGCATCTTCATCAGTGTGCAAGTTGTATCCAAATGCTTATTCGCATCCCAACACTGCACTACTTTTTATTCTGTTTCAATGACAAAGTTACAAGTGGCTCAAACCATGTAGTAGTTGAGTTTTAATGTGGCGGTTATTTGGGTCCTGTTACGCTCTTGCACCTGTGCGGATTACCCCGAAGGCTTCGGCCGAAGCAGACCCGAGCAAGAATATCACGGATTCACTAAGATGGATGCATAAAACGGTGTAATTTAATGATACGGATGCGTTGCGGTCGCGGTGTAAGGTGTGGGCGTACTCTACGGTCCAGAAGGCTCCAGCACAGCTGGTTAACCTTGTTAAAGAATAAATCAATTCCACCTGAAAACGCTGGAAACGCAAGGCTACCCAGATAATGTTCCGGGATTCTTGAGGTGTTAATTCACACCTGTTAATTATCGCTAACTCACGTGTATTTTGGACGGGGGTCTGACCCGAGCGTGAATTCGGGTGAATCTCGCACAGATTGAAGTTGGTTGGAGTTGTAGTCAGGAAAACTAAACTTTTTTTCTAGCTCCAAGTACTGGCGCAAATTAACCCTGCCTTTCAAGCGAAACTCGACACTCTCCGCCTACTCCTATCAAATTTTATGTCGACCATCACATCGCTAAATAACCCACGATGGAACCGCCAAGATATTGGCACGTTACTATATTAGATTCGGCAGTGACACAAAGTTGGGCCCGAGGCCAAGGTATGTACTCACATCAGAGTTTTGGGCATTTTTGATCATCGAATGCAGATTAAGCCGTCATATAAACCAACCATCGAATGGCGAGACGTGGAGACCAAACTAGGCAAACGGGATACCACGCAAGTTGATGAATCCGGCTACTAGTACTCATCCATCGGATGGGCTGCTCCACGAGCGCGTCACTGCCCCCAGTGGGGAACAAGACTCACCCTCAGCCTCTGGCTCTCTTCATAATGGCAATACTTGGCTGGATGCATCCCGGCAACTGGATCCAACAGCAGTTGGTGCTGACCATCTCCGATTCACTCTTGGAGGTCGCTTGGATGTTGATCTCAATACATCTCATGCTAGCACCTCAAGTAAGCCGTCAAGAGCGCCAGTCACAACTGCTGCAACTTTGAAAGTGCCTCCCGCACGAGAAGAAAGGGAGAAATGGGATTTGAGTCCACGATCACCCCAGATCAGTGTGAATTTGGGTGGATTAACGTAGATTACAGCTACTGCTAATTAACAGTTAATCACACAGGTGAATTTGAGGTAGCGATGGGGTAGGGTGAATTTGGCCGCATCCCAAATTCCCGGAACACTATACCCAGAGTCCCGTGCGCGAATGTTACACTTGCCGGAGTCCGATGGCTTTGTGTTGCTGTCAGCGTTCCTCTTTCACCCAGTGACACGCTTACCTATCTGGGGCGCTACATCAAGTTGTGCTGGATCCCATCTCTTTCCGTGGGTTGGTTTGATATCGATCTCTTCTTCGATCACAGATCTTTTTCTAACCGTTGGTTTCTTATTCCTACCATCACTCTATTCCCGATCTCCACCTTCCAATTGCTCCTTCAACTCTTACTGCTACTCGCCGGTTCTCACAATTTACTGGGCCATCAATTTCTCTGTTTATAGTCTCTTAGTGTCTGAGTCTCTTAGTAGTACTCGAAATCTCAAACCTATACCTCCAACTTTCTGTCGATTTGATCATTTCTGCTCATTCGGCATCGCTACCTGCTCACTTGCTCCGCTTCATCTTCTTGTCTATCTCTGCTTGCACACTATAGAACTTCAAGACCCGGTGCCTCCTTACATATTGGATTTCTCCTTCCCATCGTCACCCCCCGGCCAAACTAAAAGCTTAAGTTCTGGACCTTGTTCTCATATCACGTTCATCTATCCCATCACACCTATCCCTATCCCTGTCTTTCTAGCATCTCTTGCACCAAGTGTTTTATTCTGGAGTTCTGGTGCTTCTGTCCATAAATCATACAAGCGAACACCTTCGGACATTGCGGATCAGAGATGCTAATTAGATAATAGTAGAGAAGGATACACGATGTTTGTCATAGAAAAGCTACTATTATCTACATGGTGAAATATAAGCACGGCCTCTCTTTTTCGTACATGTGAAGGAGCAGTAAATAATTGACCGTGGGCGAATGCATCGATGTGAATGTCAATGGCAGCGCAAGAAAGGGTGAGACCTTGGCTCCATTGAACGTTGTTGCATATGCGAGTCGGAGCGGAAATTGGCGTCGTGTGATAGTCCAAGGTGACATTAGAGGTGAGAACGTGAAGTTGAAGTGCGGAATGAATGCGTCTCTGATTTGTGAAGTGGTTGCATTTCGATGAAGCGTTGCTTGATGGAGACGATGCGTACGGGAGTATTGTGAACTAAACCTTAATATTTCGTAGAAGGGCACAAATGGTGTTTACTTTGGGAGTCAATTGATATGGTGAGATGCCAGGGTGATCGATGATTGCAAGGAATTCCTGCATTTGCTCTGGAGCATCGAACGGTTGTCGTTTGTCTTCTTTCAATCCATCGGAGCTGTATAGATAATCACCTGGAGTGCAGAGATGAAGTAAAGTAGTACAGATTACATACGATATTCTCCTTGTATCGCATCGAGCACTTTTTGTTAAATTCGTCCACTAAGCAGTTTCTGGGTGATAAAAACGCCCGATCGAAGCAATCTTGAGGATGTTGCAATGTGTTGGAAGGGTAGAGAAAAGACAGCATGTCCTCTACATTGCACGTATGCGACAGGAAGGAAAGCAATGGTTGCAAGAGCGACAGTCCTGGAAATTACAATGGACGACTGGGCTGGGAGCGCTTAAAGCATGACAGGTTGATCGGGGTCACATGGAAATGATGAAATTTTGTTTTCCCTGCTAAAAAATAAAAATGCACCATACATCAGAGAGTGACATGTTTTGCATCAAAGCATGAAGAAAGAAGAGATGGTGTATAATCACGCCTTCTCGTCAATAAATGTTAACACGCGCAAGATAAGGCAAGAATCGCTTTTGGAACTCTCCGATGTCCGAGAACACGTGATGTTTCGGAAAACACGCGTTCGCTCAGAAACATGAAAGGTTCACACTCTGTCGTCGCTCAGAAACAAAATACATCATCATTTCCATGAGATGTGCTCCGTTACGATTCGAATGTTGCACTGCAGCAGCAAACACAAATTCTACTATAAGAGCGGTACTATCACGTGCTGTTTCCCATCACGTGGGTAGACACGATGGATTAATAATATATTAGATATGGGGCAATCTCCTAATACATCAAAATCACCCAAGTTCCTTGCATCTCCATCTTACTGTTCTGCTCTGCATTCTACATCTCCTTGCTATTGTCCAACTTTTTTTAACCAGATCATTTTGTGTCTGGTTGCACCTACACCTCTCCAATAATGAATAGGAAAAATCTTCAAGACATTACTTTCCAAGTTACAGGTATATTTTCATCAACCAGTTAATGTTATCTACTCATTTCTTTCATACAGTGCATCAGTTGACACTTTCATCTCCAATTCATGAACAAGATATTCGTGTTACTGTATCTATTGGTGACATATCCAAGATAACATGCTCTGGAGAACTATCAAGAGATGGCTTGTCAATGATATGGAATCATCCCTTTCTATTGTAAGTGAGTGCATTCTCTAGATGTATTTGCCTATTTTCTTTCATATAGCACTACACATTACTCCACAATTATCAGAGTTTCTATATATTTTCTTCCAGAAAATCTTACTTCTGAATGGAACAAGCAATCATTGGGTGGTCAAATAACCACAAATGTAGCCAGTTTGCTAGAGTTTGGCAACACATGGCAATGTAAGCTCCACTTGTATTACTCTGATATCAATACAAACAAACAATTTTAAAGGTGATGTGCCTGGACTATTTGTTAGTTCTGCAACTATATCTATGAAATGCAACATTACTAGTATGTTGGTAAGCACCATTGAGCAGTCTAGCTTGTAAATAATTAAAAATATATAATAGAATATACCAGATGGGCATGATTGCCTACCAGCTTTAACAAAACAAGAATTCAAAAATGCAGCCTGCCTGTCTACAAAAATTCAAGTGATTCTAGCTCAGCTAGATCTTTGCCCTTCAAACCATGCACACCACACTTATGTCTTGAGTGATCTTGCAAATGCATTTTTGCTCCAGTATACTCAACAGGGTCATATATCAGATCTTGAGAGATCTGTTGAGATCAGCCAGACTATACTTGATTGTTGTCCATTTGAACATCCATATCATGCTAAAGCTCTTGGAAATCTTGCAACATGCTTGGGCAAACATTTCTCTATCCAAAAAAAAACAGAAAAGATTTAAACAGGCTGATAGAGATACAGGAAAAGTGGCTTGAGTTATGTCCACCAGGCCACCCAGATCATAGAAGAGCTTTTGGAGAGCTCACAACATTCTTACATCAGTGATTCTGCATCCAAGGAAATATGTCAGATTTGAACAAAGCAATTGAAATGGAAGAAACAATACTTGATCTACATCCAAAAGGACATCTGGACCATGGAACTGCTCTTGGAAATCTTGCACAATCTTTGACTGTACATTATCAGAGGGAAAAAAATCTGATTGACTTAAATAAAGCTATTGGTCTTCAAGAAAGGCAGCTGGAACTATATTTGCCCAGTCACCAGAAGTATGGACTTGCTCTTTGGGCCCTTGGAACATCACTACACTATCGCTATAATGAAATGAAAAATCCCTCTGATTTGATTCAGGCAATCAAGTTGCTACAGACAGCATTGCCAAACTATCCAGCCCAACATCAC
Source organism: Xerocomus amazonicus (assembly GCA_038089295.1). NCBI lineage: Eukaryota > Fungi > Basidiomycota > Agaricomycetes > Boletales > Boletaceae > Xerocomus > Xerocomus amazonicus. The sequence goes on from JBBPKO010000020.1 coordinate 5,931, forward strand.
TTCCATCCACCAATTATTGATTCACTGGCTACAACAATCCTTCTACTATTCAAGTCCCCAGAAAGAGTTCATTATATTGAACAATCACCTCCTCCATTGAATGAGGCTTTTGATGTCTACAGGCTACTGAAGAAATGTGGCTCAGCAGTATCATTGGACTTATGGGAAGCAGCCCAGGCCTGGGTCCAAAATGCTGAGGAGTATAATCATCCTTCAGTCTTGGAAGCTTATCAAACAGCACTTAATACACACCATCACTTCACCACCATCAATTCCTCACTAGATGCTCAGCATGAGACACTGCAAGCAAGAGCAGGTAGTCTAGCCAGTGATGCATTTTCATGTGCAATAAAACACAAAGAGTTTCAAATGGCTGTTGAACTATTGGAGCAAGGTCGAGGGATCTTATGGAATCAACTTGCCTACTTTGACATTTCCACCACCGCATTGGAGAGTGCGGGCGGTCGAGGACACGAGCTTGGGCAGAAATTAAAACAATTAAGTGAAGACCTCAAAAAGCATGCTGGACAGTGCGGAGACAACGCGGATCCTTACTGGCGAGTCTTAGAGGAATGGGAGTCTGTTGTTAGCGATATTCGTGATTTGGACGGGTTCTCGCGGTTTCTCTTACCCCGTCGTTTTAAGGATCTTCAGCGTGCCGCGGAAGACGGACCGGTCGTCATTGTCAACGCAAGCAAATACACCTGCGATGCTCTCATCATTCTCCCTACTCGTGCCCCAATTCATGTAGACATTCCTTTTTCCCTCAGTGGTAACACCCAGATTTGTTTGGACCTCGAAACTCTCACTCGGTGGCCATATGCGTTCGGGGAAAACAGAGAATCACATGTGAAGCAAGTACTACGAGATTTGTGGTCATACATTGTCGAACCGATTGTCACCGTGCTCCGAGATGATGTTCAGCTACCCCAAGGTTCACGCATCTGGTGGTACCCGTCATCGATGTTCAAAACCTTCCCACTCCATGCAGCGGGGCCTTATCTGAATTCCCGGACCAATCTCATAGACGTCTACGTTTCTTCATATACTCCCTCTCTCTCAGCTCTCTTTCGTACTCGAAATCGTCTCCGTTCTCAAAGGAAGGCTTGCAATAGTTCTAGCATGCCAAGAACAATTTCTTTTGCAGCCATTGGTCAGGGGCGACCGAGCGCAAACACCAGGCTACCCATGTTATCGCATGTGGAGCTCGAACTTAGCAAGATTTGCGCTGAAGCCGCCATGCATCCCGGGGTGAAGTTCAAGGCCATCACGGGTGATGCTGCGACAGTTGAAGGTGTCATCCAAGCATTCAGGGATCATCGTTGGATCCATATGGCATGCCATGGGGCGCAACACACGAAGAAGCCGTTCGACTCGATGTTTGCCCTGGGGGACGGGAAGCTGACATTGATGCGCATCATCCAGGAACGCTACACAGAGTCTGAGTTTGCCTTCTTGTCTGCCTGCGATACTGCAGTCGGGGATGCATCAACTCCGGACGAGGTGCTTCACCTCGCTGCAGGGATGCAGTTTGCAGGATTCAATGGGGTGGTCGGGTCATTGTGGAGGGTGGACGACATGCTGTCACACCAGGTAGTGGCTCGATTTTACAAGGAAATGTTCAAACACCCCGAAGTCGACTTAAAACACGCAGCCGCAGCGCTGAATACTGCACTGGTGGAAACCGACGAGATACCGCTGGAGAAACGAATCGTATTCGTACATATTGGAATTTGATTTTCTTCTCTCGGCGCGGTTGTAGGTTTCTTGTCACCTGAGCACTTCAAATAATGGTTCTAATTCTTTCAGACCATCTTGCATTTGCTTATCCTACCTTCCTACGTCACAAAAAGTGTTACATTCATTGTTTGTTATGCAAATCGAGCTTCTGAGTAGCGTGGGTTTCTTTCACGATACAGGCTACATTCATCGATCTCCATGAACAGCTGTGATCGCGTGCAACGGGCTAGGGTATTGCGATACTTCAAGTGCGGTTACACGAATACCGAGGCACTGTCAGGGGGAATCGGTGTATTAGAAGTCATTAATATACAACGGCAGGAATATCATACGAGGTAAGGCTGACACAATATACCTGAAGAGCACAAACGCTCATAAGTGAATAGATGCCCACGTCAGTTCCTGCATTTCTCCAATGAGACTTTGATGGCCCTCAACCACCATGACTGTGTCGAAGCCAACTTTGGGACGTCTGGACGTCTTCAAGTGAAAACCGGGTCATCGCCAAGTACGTGGGTTAAATGCATCATCTACTCTCAGGGGACTGGAAATCCCTTCCAGTAAACTGTTTGATGCGTCTCCGAATTTGGATTCAATGGCTCCAGGGCGCAATATAGCACCAGTTTCTTTCGAAAATCCCCCTGAGTTAGACCCCCAGCAGTCCGCCTACCTACTTCGCGTCCACACTTAGCTGGCGATGACAGATTGGAACGCCTTCGCATTTTTAGACGGCCATGGCACAACAGAAACGGCTGCGCAAGCCGATGATAACTGAAAGACCTGCAAATTTTCACGTCATGAGATGCTTTTCTACTCCCTTGCATGGAGCGCTAGGAGCATACGTTCAGCTTCCGAGATGGGAAAAACAGGAACCTCGATGCTGGATGACATTTAGAACACAGCGACGAATTAACAATCGGTTCGGCCACCGTGGCCGTGGTTATGCACGGATGGACTTGAATGTATCAAACGTGGGTCGGATTTAGCTTCCTACTATGACCCTCAGGTGCCAATGTTGAATAGCGCGTTCGATTGACATCTAGCCCGAGGCGTCAGTAGAAGAGCCCAGACCAGAGTCTTGAGAACAGCTGACAACAAAATATGCCATTACGCACCCTGATTCTCCTACACCGCCAGGAAACGCTTACAGCCATGTAGTAGCTTACACATCAGAGGCATTCAGGTGCTGACATAGAACTGATCTGATTTGTTTGTAAGTTTTCGGAAAACACAAAACGTCTGGTACGAATCGAGGATTCAAACTTTGGTCGATGAGTTGTAACTTGGAGCTTTGAAACCCGAACATCCTTTTCTTCCATACTGTCTAAAAGAGGTAAGCCGGAGTGAAGCAAACCGTCGATATCCCGGCTGACCTCTTTTAGACGGGCTGGTCACCAGACTAAGCAGAAAGCCTAAGGGCAGACCGTTTGACTACTTGTTTAGTGCTATTTCGCCCAAGCAAATAATTAGGTTTCACTGCAACCCATTCAAAGTTAATGGCGGTATGTGAATAACGCCAGTTGCTCTCTCAAATTCCTCAGTTAACCCACTCTGCAATTGCCATAGGGTCATGAAAGACCGCTGAACATCGTACTCAACGCATACTCCAAGCTCACTCACCAAGAGTTAGTCCTCTTCCTCAAAGTTCGTAACCTCCCCACATCGGGTGAAGATCCGGAGCTGGTATCGCGGTTAGCGTACCACGATTTCCACACATATCACTTCCCGACCGCGTCGGTGGAAAGTCTCACATCATCCGAATCCGTTGACGACATCAAACCACACACGGAATCGCTCCAATCACGCACGCCGGACCTCCCAATCGAAATTCTGGCTGACATCTTGGACCATTTGGGCGACTGGCCACTCTGTCGTGCCCTTGGAATACCTACCTCCCTCCCGGTGCCCCACGAATGGAACAACGCAAGTGCCGCGGATCTTGCCATGCTCACTGGTTCCGTACCATTCATCCGTGCTTCTGATCCTGCCCGCAATCTACCTACGCTCCCCGGAGCTGCAGCAGCTGTGCGCTTTGGTTACATCAATGTACTCGAATTCTTACTCACACACCACCGGGCCATTTTCCTATCTGTCTTCAAGGACGACCTGATTCCGATCACGGCATCCAGGCATGGTCGCACCGCTGTACTCGCTTGGTGGAAGTACGGCTCTGAGAAACAATGCGACTTGGTGCTTTGCCACCCAAAATGCAGAATTGCCGAGTCGATAGATACCGCGTCGGGCTACGGAAAAGTCGTCTCCCTTGATTGGTGGGCTGCGTCTGGTCTTCCTTTCGAATACACCGAGGCCGCGCTTGAGCAAGCGAGTTCGAAAAACCACATCGCCGTTCTTGACTGGTGGAAGCGACAGCACCTTCAGAGTGGTTTGCCTCTCAAAGTCGGTCGGGCTATGGACATGGCAAGTGCGGCCGGACATGTCAATGTCCTTGAATGGTGGGCAACGTCACAGCTCAATTATCAATATGACCGCAATGTGATGAAGCACGCGAGTTGTCTGGGAAAAGTCGATGTTCTGGAGTGGTGGCTAGGGAGCGGACTGCAGGTTGCTTTCGATGGGGAGGCTCTCACCGGAGCGACGCGTCATAATCGCAGAGAAGTCTTGGAGTGGTGGGATAAGAGCGGGCTCCCCGTTCAATATCGGATGTGCGATATTGAGGAAGCTTTGGAGGATGCCATTGGAGGGGGAGACGAAGTCAGGAAATGGTGGAAGAAAAAGGGAGTGGACTTTAATGCGACTGACAAAGAGTGGATGAAGCTACAGAATCTGAACTAGTGGCTAGTTTCCCCGAGTGAACACTACGGACTCAGCTGTATACTTGCCTATGTATTTCCATGGCTAGCAAACTTGTGTACATTCAATTTCGCGTGTCACCAAGATGACGGTTTCGCAATAAGGACGCAAGATAATATACCGGATGTAGGTACAACATCGTTTTCGAATAGGATTCCCTGCACAGAGATGAATGAAGTAGGCAGACATACAACAGGTATAGATCCTGCTACCGCTCCGCTGCCGTCATTCTTCGTGTAGGTGTCTGGAAAGCAAGTGAGTAGAGAAGTCGTCATCGATGCCAAGATCGCTTACTGCCCCAGCACCTTGTTCATCCGGAACATATCAATCTTGTCGACGGAGAAGACGGCACGGAGTGCGTCGTCACAAATGATTTCCTTCCTATTTGAAGGATTCTGGAGCTGGTGTTGACGAATATACTCCCATAGCTTCTTTACGACTTGTGGGCGAGACAACTTCTCCACCGCAAGCACCGCTGACAGAGGGACGCTACAAGATTTTGATAAGAACAAATCCCGTTGAGCACAATGTCGCATGTCGCATCACCTGAGTGTATATTCTTTTGCGAATCCACCTTTGGCAACGCTCCGCTTCCTCAGCCCAGCCTCCCCATCCTCATCATCCAAATCGATCATCTCGGGGCTCTTGTTTGACTTTCGCCTCACTTTCCTTGAGCCTGATGCGCTGGTGGCCGAGGAGGTACCTCGCCTTGACCGGCTGTTGATCTCCGTTGACAGTTTGCGTGCCAGCGCAGCATCACTTTCTTCCAAGGCACTCCTGCTCCTTTTCTTGGGTGACTTGAACACCTCGCTTCGCCCGGTATGCTCCCGCCCGTTAGCACCACCCGCTTCTTCACCTTCACCCCCACCCTCCTCCCTCTCCCCGTTTCCGTTATCCTCAACCCCACACGACGCAGCTTGGTTGACCCCCTCAAATATTCGCGCAATGACCTGGTCCACGTCCTCACGCTGTGTCTTCAGCATGTCGGGCGTGAGTCTCAAATACGCATACGCAGGATCCTTGAGAAGTGCCTTGCGCACGCGTTTTGCGCTGATTGTGGACAGGTCCGTGCCAGGGGAGGTGAGAATACGAGTGATGGGATCCTGGAGTGCATCAAGGTCGATACTCATCGTGCTTGTCAACGGGTGGTTTTTTTCTGACAAGCTATCGAGGACAACAGGGGCTTGACTCAGAGTCGTGTCGTCGGTTGTAACCTGCGTCAAGTAACACAACCCAACAGTAGGGATGGGCCAGCTCAGCAAAGCAAGGCCAAACAAATACGGACGAGAGCCAATAAGAAGGCTGCTGGATGGCAAATACATGTACAGATCCGCCCTTCATCGCCAGATAAACCAATCTTGTCGTTCAGGATCACCAGGCGGAGGAAATACCCCGAGGTTCTGCCGCCGTCCCCCGGGTTCCCGCTCCTCCTGTTCTCGTCGTGCCCGCTCCACGATCCGAGTACGGATATAGATCAGGACTCCAACGACGAGACACAACCCTACCAGCAACATCGTCTCCGCAAACTCGTCTGTGCCCTCCTCGCCCCGATGTCCACCCCGCAATGCCGCATCAAAGTAGTCTTCCGGTCCAAAGTCTCCGTCCACATTCCTCCGATCCCTTGCCCACTTGAAATGCATTAACCAAAAAGATAGCTTGCGCAACGCGATGCAGACAAACCTGGACGGGATCCTCCTCTTCTTCATGACGGGCTTCTCCCATCCGGCGTCTGTGAAACTCTTCTCTGGCTTTACCTATGTACCATGTACCGTCGTCCCGCAACTCGTCCTCCAAATCCTCGGCGGTGGGAATAGCTCTTTCATCGTCTTCAGCATCAACTTGTGGAGCAGAAGCATCAATTTCCCGTTTCATGTTCGTCCGCTCTGCGATGGACACTACGAAACACTTCCCGTTAGCCCTCAGACAACCGGATTAACATTACCAAACGGTACATTTATCTTCGTCGTATCCCCATAGAGAAAGCCCATTCTTCCCGCCCTGCAGCGTGTGCCAAATGCTTCTAGTATATAGTTTAATCAAGGATAACAGCACTGGAAGGTAGGCTTCGCTATTCGTTTCCAGTGCTTGGTCGTAATGTCGCTTTGCAAGATGGAAATCCTGTCAGGAAGATAGATGAGGGCCGGTTGGCTTGAATAAAAAGACCATCTCTTACCTGAGGCACACCGAAGCCATTTTCATACATCCATCCCAGGTTCCACATCGCGAGGGCGCTGAGCTGCGTGTCTGCTGCACTCTGATAATACTTGGCCGCCTTTTCCCAGCGAACCGATTCCGGTTCGTCCGGAACACCGAGGCCATGGTAATAATAGTCCCCAACTTTGACCAACGAATCGATGTTTCGTTGTGCAGCAGAGCGAGTCCACTGGGTCAGCGCGAGCTGTGCAGTATTGTTGGATGCCTCAATAGGAGCAAAGCGCGTCAGACGCAAAATACTTCTGTCTAACACGTTCCGTCAATGTCAGCCACTGACACCTATACATGGACCAATTGATGGGCTGACCTTGATCCAGGAAATACGCCAGGTTGTTCTGCGCTACTTCTGAGCCAGCTTCGGCTGCGATCCACCATTTAAGGATAGCCATCTCTTTACCTCGTGCGGTACCACTGTTCCAGGCAAATTCTGCATCGTCAACGAGGTCCTCGCCCCAGACGCCACGTTCTGCAACGAACTTGTAAAACGAAACGGCGTTAGCACACGAGCCGGCCGCGTAACCCTGCGGAAGTCCGGTTGTGCGCATATTCATTGTATGGATTTTGGCGAGGTAAAAGTGCGCTTCAAACGGAGACCCGTAACGAACGGCCGTCTCAAAATAGGTCGCTGCCAGTTTAATTTCACCCCTGCCTTGGTTTGAATGAGAGGCCGTCCGATAAGCATCATCATACTGACGTACCATAGTAATGTTTACCCATGTTAACAAATGCTTCCGCTAGTTCCTGACCCGCTGCGTGCGAAAAGTGTCCTATCGCCTTGCTAATGTCTTGACGTCCCTTCACAAGGCCATCTCGCCACATGATCCCTAGACCATTGTGGCATTCCCGATCTCCGTACTCCGCTCCGCGCTCGAACCACATCATCGCCGTCTCATAGTCCCGTTTCACACCCTCTCCGCGCAAGTACATCCTCCCCAAGTAGGCAGCGCTTTTCGCTGCCCACCCTGGTTGGGAAATACCCTCTGTCTTGTCGTTCAAAACATTGTGCTGAAGCGGATTGAGTGGATCACGGGGCCAAACCTGGCGCGCAATCTTAAGAAAGTATGATCGAGCGAGATTAAAATCTTGACCAATGCGCCCTACGCCTTCGGAACCAGAGCTGATCCCACCCGAAGCCGCATAGATACTTCCCTGATAAAAGATCTTGCCAAGCTTATACGCAAAGTCCATTTCGCCACGATCGGCGTTGAACTATAGCAAATTGAATGAGTTGAGATGTCCCACAGAAGGCACGGAAAACGTACCATGTAGTACTCCAAAAGATCCTCCCATGTTTCACCTGCAGCCTGGGCGAGGCCCGCCTTTACAGCTGGCTTCACGACGTTAAGCCCCGTCGAAGCAACACTCGCACCCGGCCCGTATACACCTCCACCCAAATCGGAGAGTCTCGTATGTGTGTAAGGTAGCGTAAGTCCCCCGGGTGGGCCAGACAAGAACATCTCCATCGCTGTCAACACACTTTAATGCACCATGCGAACTACACACAAGGTGCAAAACCCGCTTACCTGCATCGGCAGCTGCTTCATACCATTCCATAGCCCGGGAACAATCTTCTAATGTGCTAATACCACTCCAGTATCGGTATGCGAGTGTCATTTGAGCACCTTTGTGTCCTCCTTGTGCCGCAAAAGTGTAATACAACATGGCTTTGGCCTGATCCACCGGTACTGCGTCTGCGTATCCTGTAGCATAAAAGAATGCAAGGATTGCCTGTGAGGACGCGTTTCCAGTCAAGGACGCATGTGTAGAGAAATACAAATGGGCAAGTTTGGGATCCGATGCAAAAAAGATGTTTGGGGGGAACTGTGTAGAGTGTTCCCTCACCTTAAGCATGACAAGAGATATGAGAGCAACATACGAGAGACAGACGAGCAAGCGCGTAGAGGGCGTCCGTATGTCCAAGTTCGGCAGAATACTGGAGCAAATCAATCACTTTGATCGCCTTACCGCGCATCTCCTCTTCTTTTTTTCGCGCCGCCGCAGCTGAGCTGTCAATCCATGAAAAAAGCGGAAAGGGGGAGAATTTTTGGCGAAGCTTGATCGCTATACGAACAGCACTTCCAAACGGACCTTGACCCTGTGCGCTAGGTAGATAAGAAGAAAGGAATGAAGATGTTTGTGACGTGCTTGATTGCGAAAGCAGACCATAGTCGTAGGGAGGAGAATGTGCGGTGAGATTGGAGAGAGTGATCATGGCAAGCTTGAAGGCCCGAGCAGCTACTGAATGTTAACAGGCCCTGGACCATTTCAGCAGAAAGGGAACAGACCTTCAGCCGACTGTTCAACATTCGCATGCACGCGTCGCGGTGTCTTCAAAGTGGCCGTAGTGAATGATGTCGAGTGCAGAGGACAACCGTTGAAAGTAAAGACTTACGGAGGTCTCTGGTACATGAGAAGCGCTAGGTTGAAATGTGGTTTCGGGTTGTCCCTGATAAAGCACGATGGTCAGAGAAAGAGGCAGGTGATGCGTGAGTGTTCGTCGTACAGTTTCGGTCGAATGCGAAATGTGTGGTTGCGCTGAGACGGAGAATGCAGCTAGCGCGATGAGCCCAAAGGACAACCACGTCGCGTAGCGCGTTCGTGTTCTACGACACGTAGTCATAGCGAAATGAACCGCGCAGTGCTTAAAGGGCCACTTCAGTGGTGTATAATAATTTCAGTCGTGGTGTTGGGGAACCGACACGACACGTACTCTAGTCAGCACTGCCACTCTTTCACGTCGCCTTCCACTTGGTCTCTTGGATTTTTACGAATTAGACTCAGGCAAATACCGTACAGCAACAGCGAGTAGCAAATATGGGTATCAGGCAATGGCAAGTACGCTAGCAATGGGTATCTCTTTCGAACGCAGCCCCAACTCGGTGAAGCATCGATGCATCACCGTACCGTTCTACCCTAAACCATCGATGACGGGGTGCTCCATTCTCTACCGCCATCTGGAAAGCAACTGGCACCATGGCACTCCTTGTTCCGCTTGATATGTCTACGCACGTAATCACGCCGCGAAAATGCCATATCGCACCCGGAACAGCGCCATTTGATATCCAAATGTTTTGCGAGGTGTCGCCGCAGACTGCTGACCTTGAGTTTCTCTAGACAACCGCCCCACTTGCAATGACACCAGCCACTGTAGCGACCCTTTAAGCCGTGGGCCGTACGGACATGTATCCAAACCTCTTTGCTCCCACCCTCGACCCGTTGTCCGCATGGTCTTTGTCCGGCTATTTCCCAGTTGCACTGATACGAAGTCGTATCGGTGGTGGTTCTTGGTTGTACAGACTGATGTTCATCCTGACTTGCACAGGAAACCACATCCGGGATCATCGATGGCGTTACAGGTATACTTGCGGGCTCGGACGGACAAAGCGAGCTTGACATTGCGATCGGACCAGCAGGAGGCGTACATCCCTTTGTGCCTGTGACGGAGCGACAGTCATTCACTGGCACTTGACTCATAGCACGCTTGCCGGCCGATACGCTCGGATCGCGGCTTTCAGGTCCGGCAGAAGATGACGCAGGTCCACCATGAGAACAGGAGCCGAGCTCGGTCGATCTACTGCTCGCCGTCTGAGGATACGCCCCGAGACTCTGGCTGAGAGTTTTCAGAAACCGAAGCTCATGTGGGGCTGGCCTACAGAATATAGACTGTTTATTTTTCCTCCAAGGCCTTGATAACGAATTGTGCTTACCTCTGCGAAACGGATGACGAGTGATCGTCTCGATGGTTAATGTCCGTAAAGGCGATGGCTTCCCCAGAGAAGAAATCATCAAGAGAAGACTCTGGATGAGAAAAAAACGTGAAGCGGGGGAGTTTTGCAACGCATTGGGCGATGAGCCAAGTATCCATACTCAAGATGCGTTGACCAGCAGAATTTGTATGCGTGGGCTGGTCCGCATAGACGGGACATAGATGTGAGGGTGTTGCAATGAGTTAAAATAAGTCATCTACTCAGGCATGCTTACATGACTAGTCATTTGATTCCGTGTCGCTTGCGACTGTAGGGAAGCGCTGAACGCATACCGGCACAGCTTATCGAACTTGACCGGCAGCATGATTCATCGGCCGGCTAGCCGGTCATAAGTGGACGAATTACGCTGCTCACGTCTGATATCCGCCAACTACCCGACAGGGAGTACTTCTATGTGCCACGGGTGCGAGGTGTAATCCGGTGACTTGGCTTTTGGAATCTGCATGACCTACTGGTTGGAGCTAGTCAGATCCTTAAATGCTCGACATCTGTGCAATATTTGACGCCATCGATACCGCCATCGGACCTTCAGAACAATCTGTTCGATCTGGGCAATCAGATAGTTCCATACTAGCTGGACCATACCGGATTGAAGGCCCTGACCGGTCATCCAGGTTCGACGCTGCCACAGCCATGCCACTACGAACTTTGATTTGCCGGAGTAACCGACAGTTCTCTCACTGCATCCACCCAATGAAAACACGTTCCGGTGACAAGACCGAGCCCCACCACTCAGAAGATCCATGCCACCCCAATTCTGATTGCCGAAAGTTCAATAATAAGAATATTCTACGCCTTTCCGTTCATGATCTAGAGCAAACTCGGGAGTGCTTCGAATAGAGCGGCAAGATACATACATATACAGCTGAGCTTGAGATTCCTTTGAGCTTCTTGCACTCCTCTCTCACGTTGCGAGCCATAGTAGTATTCATCGTATTTGCGTCGCGATGCTGTCGGAGATACCTTTAAAACATGATTAGCAAGTCCATGTAAATCGGGTTACGGGTCAAGTATACTTACCGGAGGCACGTCTCTTCTTTGAATTCCTGGTAAATCTTGCGATTGCTCTTGCGCTTCGAAGAATATGAAATTCATCAGGCAAAGCATCTACTGACCCAGAGTGAACCACACACCTCGAGTCTACGAGCGGTTTCTTCATACAAATGGCTCTGGTGAACCAAGAAATGATCTGCGAGCACAAAAAACGACATTCCGGAGAGATACATTTCATACAGACAGGCCGCCTTGTTGCCCCCATACCCAATGAAGCGCTCATCACACCTATAGCGTGAGAATAAGCATGAGGGGAGGGCAATGCTCGTTAGTTTGTCTGCATACCAAGGCGGTCCCTCCTTTTTAAAGATGACGTATGGTTCATAAGCAGACTGGTACTGCTTGATTTTGTATACCTCTCCGGGAGCGGCACCATAAAAACGTGGGTAATCAGAGCTGTTATGGCCCGGAAGCCAAGACTTATGAAATATGTCAATTTTTCCCGTTTCAACAAGGTCGAGGAGCGTCTAGAACAATTTTATGCTCATGATATAAAGGAAAAAGCCAAAGAAAAACCTTTTTATCGCTCGGAAAGGCACCGGAATCGATGCCATCTTCCTGATGAGTGTATTCGAAGGCCGGAACTACTAATGCTGCATGTCCATCTCGAAGCGCACGTTCAACTTGTCTGTTCAGACCGGCTCGAATTTGACTTCGAAAGTCTGTGCAAATGGCGAAATCGACGTCCAGCATCATGACCAATTCCGTGCGCGCAAATAAACGGGCGGCATTGCGCCAGGTATTTAGTTGTCGAGCGAACGGGGAGAAAACGAGGTGCACATCAACAAAAGCGGACATTCCGGGGGTTGACATATATAGGTCGTGCAACGCATCCAGGACAACTTGGGCATCGCCGGGTACTACGTGAATAGCAGCCGATACAGGACCTGACCACGCTGTATAGCATCAACGTCTGCAGAGGAAGAAGCTCACGGCACCTTTATATCGTTTTATTAGCTCCACAAACGGCTTGAATCGGTTGAAAGTCACGAGGGTAGTGACGGTGATATCGTCGTTTTCAATGGTCGCTGAACCTCTGTAGTAAAATGGAATGATCTTGCATGGCTGCATACTTTGGGAGAAAGCTTTTGAGAGAAAGGGTGATTCCCCGGTCGCCACTTGGTTGTTTGTATATTCGCTGGAGGGTCCCGCTGGCCAACGCAACGTTTCATCGGAAAGCTCTGAGATCTGTTTGAAGCTTCGCGATTTTTGAAAGCTATCTCTCGCATTTAAAGAGAGGCCCGCAACCAGCCCTTTTACGCCGCCGGCTGCGAGCAGCAACAGATAGTACGATGAGTAGACGATTGCACTGACCACATAGACAGCAATGAGGGCGCGGGCGAGTTTCTTTACCATGGCAGAATCCAGTGCCAGCATGACTTTAGTACTAAGGGTTTGGCACACTGGCAACGAATTGGTTGGGCAACGTCAGGAATGTACAATGCTATTCAATTCCCCATTATTCGGGAAATATCTGATAGGGCGTGTAAGCTCCGGGAAAGGAAAGGCTTCCATCCGGGCTGTAGGCCTCGTCTACATCCTACCGAGACTTCAGTCTATAGAATCAAGGCACACTCAGTTTCACTTACAGTTCTAGACCGGTATCATATGCTACATGGACCGCAAATGTTATGTCGTTCTTTCTCACCCCATGGAATTATGTTTGTACTTACTAACTTCTGTATATGTCACGTCGTCTTCCACTTCTTGTGAAGGGCGTGTCCGGTGTTTTCACTCGTGTTGTCCCTCCTGAGCCCCGAATTTTCACCCCCACTTTCCTTTTTTTTTCCTGTCACTGAGTCGTCGTTGTCGCTATCTGCGACTCCGATAGCCCGATTTCTCTGTTTTCTCCTGGGCCTGCTCCCTTGACCTTTGTTCTAACCTTCGTTTTCCTTAATTCTCAGCAAGTTCGAGAATGACGTTTTGTCTCATCAGTTTTCTCACCTCTCCCGTTCAACTGCCCCTCGCTCGTTTGCATATACTACTACTTATTTACTGTGCAACAGAAAGAAAACGCGCGCGACAAGTATTATTTCTTATTCGTTCGTCACGTGATGGAAGGCCGCAATCCAACATGCTTGTCCTCAAGTAACCTCCTGCCGTATGTTCGTTGCAGAACATGGTATCACCCGTCCTAGACTCATCGAGAAGATTTTCTTTGGTACGCACGACATCGTGTACTTAATTAACCCGTAACGATTATCATTCCAGTCAATGAAGTCTCCAAGTTGTGAATACTTCCCAATGATCAATATCAGCGTAAGGAGCAAGTCTATTTGATCACACACTTTTGTAATCACATTCCCTCGGTTGTGATGCCGAATAGCCGATGCCTTCGCTCCGGTACGTGTTTCTTATGACCCACATGCGAAAAGGACAATGACATGGGAACGGAATTTCGGGACCGGAGGGAGTCAAGTCAAGAAATGAAGTAAATTCTCCTGAGGCCCTGGCATCACGCGAGCGCCAACACTGACCGTAAGAAAGAAGCATAGCATATTAGGTCATCAAGTCATCAAATTCGTCTGTCAACTTTTTTCTTCGCGCGTCGAATTTCCCCAGGACAAACTATGTTTTAGTCCTTGTCTCGCTTCTCGGAAGGCGACCACAGGAATGCATGATCGGGTTGTCGCGTCCAGACCCCTAGACCTCCACCGTGTCGCGACCATATGGATCGTCATCGACGAAAGTGCATGCGGGTGTGTCCAGAGTGAAGTGAATCCCTTACATTGGAACCGATAATGCCAAATAGCATACGATCTGACAAGACATTTCTACCGTAAGGTAGTTGTTAGTAGATTAATGACAAATGCCCATAGGCTAGATTTTTTTAGATCATAAAACCTCAGTGGTGTGAAACACATTCATAGCTATAATGGAGCTAGCTTGAAAATTTCTCACATTGTCTCACGTGCCTTGGCACTGCTAAGAGTTTCACCAATGTAAATATGGAAGACAGTACGAACGGCTTCTCCACCCTCTATAATTGTCTTAGCACGTCTTGATAGAGTTGATTTGCCCTACGGCACAAAAAGTTACACCACCATATCGCGAAATGAGGTGGCATGCTACCTTCAAGTCATATTGGTGCCCCTTGATCAGGCAGCCGCTCAATAGCGTATCGCCTCGCAACAATATACATGAGTGGAACCCCCGGAATTTTACGAATCCGTCGGCGGAGTTCGCGATCGCACGTTGCAACGATGTAGCACTTGTGAGCTGTTACGCGCTGCACAAGACAATCGTCGGCGTACGTGCCGATATGGCTGCAGCGGAGGCGTTCAAATCGAGGATCACGGGCCACTCTTGAGACATGTCAGTTCGCCGGGAACCGGACAGAAAGGAAGCACTGACCGGAGAGCAACACGGTAACGGTGGCCTAGTTTCTCAAGCTCTGCCATCACGCAGTCAGTTACACATGGTATACCTTTTGATGCAACCGGATTATCCCTTTTCCTAATGCAATAAATGAAGAACACACATTTGGCATACAGGCAATCCATCATGGCGCTGACCAACTCCAGCTTGTTTTGCAGGCTAAAGTTGATAAAATTAGTGTCAATAAGGACGCGATATGGTGGTACAAGCTCGGTGTTGTGTGTGAGGAAGAGAGAGGATGCGATCTGCGGTCTGTGGTGGGCTTAATTTGCTTGCTTGGAGCAGGACACATTATACGGCCACGTACACACGACGAACTGCTTTTGCTTTCTCCTCTTCTTCCCTTTTCTTTTGCTTTAATTGGGTTTCCTTCCTATCGAGAAATAGTGAGGATGCCCCGTTTAATCCAAATGAGCAGGCGCCATACAAACGTGCGTCATTGGGGCTCAATAGTCGCTTGACTGCTGCAAACTTGCGTGTCCTTTTGGCCCTTCCCTAAACCATACTCAGATCTACAAATACAAACCGGAGCTTGACCACTAAACATACCATGGTCCAGCGGGAAGAGAGATACGCGTATGTGGTGAGCTGATGCTGATGAGCTTAGTTGGTGGATTTGCCCCAAATAATTTCCCATTTTTGCTATGAGAAAATAACAATAAAACAAAGCACCTAATCAGGCAACATATATCTCAGATGCCCACGGGTGGCCGGATAAGACTCCCGGTCTTGCAAGAATGTGCCCGATAACACCCTGATTATTGGTTGTGAAGGTATAGTTTTCATTCTCTGATTTAGCTCTGCCACAGGCGCGATTCTTTTAGGTGACACACGACATCGTCTCCACCTTGATTGAAAGTTCACGAAAAGTATTCCAATCCTATAAAAATGGAAAACCGGAAGAAAACGCGGTGACGATCGAGGTAACGTAGGGACCTGACAATCACATCCTCCCTAGCCGTGAGTTCATTTACATCTATTAAGCGGGATATGTGAGAGAAAACCCCAAGGGGCAATTATTTTTTTATGGTGACTGACAGAATGATCATCTAGTTGAATTGAGTTGTCGGGTCAATAGGGGCAATTTATACCTTTCTTTAAAGAACGTGGGACTATGCGCGGCTAAGTCTAGGTATGCTTTTGCAACCAACATATCGAAGGACCATCCATCTGTCGTTGATTATCTTTTCGCGGTAGCACACGTTGTCCCGGATAACATGTAACATGGGGTGATCTGACGGTCGACATGGAGTCAGAGGAATCCTCACCATCTATGTATGTTTCGGAAATTGCACGAACCTTATTTGGACAAATTTGGAGAACGACCTTGACTTCATTTAAAAAGGTGGAATACGAGACCTACAACCGCACCGTTACAGTATCTCCCTGACTTCAGCGGTCATTGCAACGTCATCCGAACCCCTCCAATATGCTGGTCGAAGATACGTATGACACTGCATCCACGAGTGTAAAGGTCAGCCTGGTCCCCGATCGGTGCATGCCAAACACTCATATATTGGTTTAAAAAAGATTTCCTCAGTTCCCATAACTGGCCTCGAGCGCATCATGCTCACCGCACAGGGTGACCTGCAACGATTATTAAGGTACCAATGAGTTCCCATCTGCCCTTCGACCGTCGATTCACATTCATGATATACTCGACAGCGCATTCTTTGGACACCCCATCCGAGTGAAATGCATATTTGCGAACACGTCCCCAAGGGTACATTCCGCCTCGCCCGAACACCCAATTACTCAGTCGCGTCAAATACATCTCCTGTGCGCCAATCGTATCGTCTGCATCGCGACGTCTATTGTCACGATGACTTCTTCAAAGAGCGAACGCGTCTTTTTAGACGACAAGTTTCCCATTGGACAAACATTTCGGCAATTGGATCGGTGCCCACAGTTCAGTCTCCTCAATGTCGAGACGCCAGCCGTGCGAGGCAAGTGCGAGCTGCGGCGGACGTATGCACTCGAGACAGAAGGCTTTCACACGGAAATCTTGGAAGTTTTCCCGGACAGAGACATGTTTATCCGTGGAGAGGACTGGCTTTTTGAAGACACGGACGTAGAGAAAGCGCGTTTGAGCACAGTGGACAGCGTCAAGCTGGAATGGCGTGCGGTGAACATGGGTCGTGTTATTCACCCTTTTCCTATCGGGTTTGTTTGACTTTGGTTCGTAAGTACAGGGTCGATGTATTGCAGCTTTTAAAGTACAGTTTATGCGATGGTGTGCCTTTTTCCCAGGCTCGTCTGAACCAGTGCATCGTACTGAGCGATAGCGATAGGTGCCATAGAGGAATAGGGTTGATCATGCTCCACTTTTTTGATCGCCAACGGAGGACGGTCGATAGAAGCCCGCGCAGAGCCAGTCCAACCCAAGGCTGAACGAGTGCGGGACCCTTCAGCTTTTATCAGGGAGTTCGTGTAAAATATGATTCAAGAACACGTCCGCCGTCTTTAGCGGTTCGGTTTCGGCACAAGAAGAGGAGGTAGAATTTTTTTAAAAAATGAACAGTGAGATCCATGTGCTTACCGGGATATGCCGGGCCGGCGGAGCGGCACGGCAGCTTTTTTTTTTTCCCTGTCCGATCGCATCGATCTGAAGGGCGTTGTTACACTGGTCACGATGGCCGCGCGACATATGCCGACTACTGAGACAGGGTCTTATGTGGGGTCGGCCTCCGACTTGGCGTTGTAGTAACTCCATCCAGCTGATATGATTCAGATCAATCTTGTCAAAAGAGCATGGATCGTCTGGCGGCGGCGGACTCCGTGGGGCACCACGAACGATGTGCGGGGGCATTCTAGACTGCTAATCGTGATTCATGAATTCACGGATCGCCGAGCAGGTCTTCGCAAACCAGATGTTTGTTCCCCGGAGACGTTGAACAACTTCCGATCCGGCAGGATCGAGCATCGACAAGCCTGACGACACCAGGCCGTTACCCATTGGTATCCCCACGCAAAAAAAAACACAAAGGAGGCTTGGGTGCAAGATACACATGTACTTGCATTCTTGTAGGGTAGGCGGTCGAGTCGGAACCGACCTCTGCGCGAAAAGGCGATCCGGGACGAACTCGTCGGAGACGGTCGCCGACTACCCGTCCATCACGGCGGTAGTGTAGGTAGACGGGACATAGGTTGACCTCACGATTCCCATCAGCATCCGTCGTCAAGCTTCGCCCGAAGGGGTTTTTACGGCATCCGAGATACCAGGTTCTCCCATCATGCATAGCCTATAAGGTTTTCGATCATAGAGTTGCTACACTAGGCAGTACATCATCACGTTCAGTACATCTTGCAAAGCAGGGCAGGGTTCTTTTTTACACCCATTGCTTGCACGTTTGAGTCTGGTCAGTGAAACTGATTGCCTACCATGCCACCGCACCACTTTTCCGGTTGCTATCCGATGGCCGCACGAGGCACTTGTGGCTTGAATTCATCATTGGTGCCCTAGGTTCACGCTGCGCACTGTTCTCCTGTGCAAACTTCGGATGAAATAAAACCCCTAACTACGCCTCTCACCCCGCGCTGGGTATCAGAACGGCAATCAAGCACTCGGAATGCGTGGCAACCGTTCTCCAGAAGGCTACTCCGAAGGTGTGCGAACATCTCCAATGAGAGCAGTCCCAGCGTCGGTCATATCTCTAATGAGCGTGTTCCTTTATACGTGAATAACACTGCCAGGCAAATGTAAGTGACGCTCGTCCTGCAACCCGGTTGAAACTTTGTTCGATTATATATACGTGATTCTCTCACCGTCAAAACTCCGAGCTTTCTTTCCATCACATTTCGCAGTGTTTTGTTCTCTCGGAAGCGTTCGTTCGTTGGACCTGTGGAGGACTTCACGAATTGAACCCAGAATGTGACTTGCTTATTTCGTCATATTTCCAAGTGTGCCATTCCTCCCCCCTGGCGTGTCTCACCGCCTTTGTGCCTTCGCTTGCTCTCATTGGCTACTATCTTATTTTGGGAACGCCGGAATAGAATTTGATGAGAGCTGTGGCGCTCTGTGATATCAATGATCTGATGTAAAGCGTGGATTTGGTCAGTTCCGTGGTTCATTCGATCACTCGGATTCGATACACGATCAAAACCAACGGTCTAGGCGACGCATAGGAGATCAAAGTCCATGGCGGCGATCCGAGTTGTCGGTATTCTTCGTTTCTTGCGTGACCCTATTCCGCTTTGTACTATCGCTCTTGCAACCACACTCTCATAGAGAACGTTGTGAGATGTATGTGGAATATGGACCATTAGTCCTTCCCAACGCCATCTTTTTTCCCTGCTTTTTTTGGACGTGACTTTTATAGATCATTAATTTCATGGTGTCCGATACCTCTTTTAGAACTCTCCATCAACCTCAGGGGCTATGGCTATGTTAGCGCGTTGGCACGCGCGACGGTTAGAGTGTCGGTGAATGTCCAAGCGTGGTGAGTCACCGATGCGGTGTGGCTACACTGTGTTGCTGGATGGTGGTCAAGAACAGATCAGTATGCGCTTCATGGTCCCCGACGGAACGGTGAATACCTATACGTATACTTGCATAGCCCAGATACATGAATCGACAAGTTACCTTTCGCACCGGTACGATGATGGCGCCACTGTACATGGACACGAACGTGAACTCAGAATGCGCACTCTGGTGTTGGTGCAGTCACTGGTCTGTCCGCTGTCATCGGACGGAGGACAGATGCGTGAATTTCTGGGCACAATGATGATATGTGACTGTTTGGATTTGCCCAAGTATGTGTGCATGTGGTATGTGATATGTGGATGTATGGTACAAGTAAGCTCCGAAAGGAAAGAAACGCTGCGCAATGCACTGCGTAGTGCGAATACATTCATGAGCCGTGAGCAGGGTAGACTATACATGGATCAGTGAAGTGGGTATTCCCAGGCCCAGGCCCTTCCATGGTTGCAAAAAGTACA
>JBBPKO010000020.1:25930-42268 GCA_038089295.1 Xerocomus amazonicus
TAGAAACGTGCTGGCTGAGTCGGTGCTGTGTTTCATCAGATGGGAACGTTAATGAGCTAGAAAATTCGTGGGCGCGCTGGGAAAGAATGAAGGGCGGTCGGTGATGTACCAAGGAGGACGCGTCAGAGACGGATTTCTCCATATGCCAAATGGCGCGTGTAGGGGTCGACTTACATGCCAGTTCGCATGGATAGGTTCGCCTGTGGGTAGGTGACAACTGGAGAGCGTCAAGACGAAACACGGATTGCTCACACGGTGGGTCGTGGGCCAATGGAGTCGTGATGGGTGTCCACGCCAGCAACCGTATGCGTGGGCATTGTTTGAGGACTTGGAGAGTGAAAGATACTCTCCACGTGTATCTGCGGACGAGTCGCAATTCTGACGTACCATGTCCAAGACGCTGGGACAAGAAATGGATGACACGAGGAGGCTGTCGACGCGCGGGAGCAGGCTGAACCGGAACGTGGTACCAGTGGTCGGTTGTCGAAAAGATATTAATGCCGTGATCTGAGTGAAAGGAAAGACAACGAACTGGTTAAAGAGTAACCGGGGTGACATTGCTGATTGGAGGTGAGATGGAATCGCTGTGGCCACGTATAAGCTGTATTACGGTGAAGAAGAAATCATGCATGGGAATGAACGTTTTGAGGCGATGAACAATCCGATATCCGGCCAGATCGGTGAACGGGTACGGCGATACTGTGCTGTGTCGATGACAGCAGGTTGCTGTACACCACTGGAGGGGGGGTTGCGACGAGGGGGGTTGATGGAATCTCAGATTGAGCGGAACATTGCTGCATATTCCAAAAACGGAAATCAGGTTGATCTGGATTGGGATCTGTGTTCGACGACGTCAGATTATGTTTTTTTTTTTCTGGTCGGTCTGGTGAGTGCCAATTTAACGGGCGGATCATTGGCGAGAGGATAAAAAGAGTGCGGGGCGCGTCAGTTCTCCTCAGTTCCCCACTCAGCCATGTCTTCTCTCATCGCCCAGTACATTCAGCACATCAACGAGCTTGACTCTTACCTGTTCGTTCTTCTCTCCTTCTTACCCCGCTCTCGCTCATCCCTCCTCCAGGTCCGGTGCCCCTGTCACCCTCACAGGCAGTGACCTCTCGCTCGCCCAAATTGCCGCCATCGCCCGCCACCTCCCTTCCCCTGCCGCTTCTCCCGCTGCGCCGCCACTCCGCCTCTCTGCCAGCGAGCACATCCGCGCGGCCCACGACGCATCCCGTAAAGTCATTTCCTCCAAGGTTGAAGCCGGCCTTTCCATCTATGGCGTCTCTACTGGCTTTGGCGGTAGCGCTGACACCCGTACCGACAACCCAGTCGCTCTCGGTGCTGCCCTGCTCCAGCACCAGCATATAGGTGTCATCGTTCCCTCCTCGTCCTCTCGTCAAGGTTCTTTCAATGGTACGCCTATTGTGGCGTTGTTTGTTTCTCTTACTTATCATGAGTAGCAACGCTGCCCCTCACTGATCCATCAACCTCCACCACGATGCCCCCCACATGGACTCGTGCAGCTATGCTTGTCCGAACCAACTCTCTCCTCCGTGGTCACTCTGGTGTGAGGTGGGAGCTGGTCCAGAAGATGGTCGAGGTCATTGAAAAGGGTCTTGTCCCACTTGTGCCCCTCCGAGGCAGCATTTCAGCCAGTGGCGGTGTGTAATGGCCCCTAATTTTTTTCGGTTGCTTACCGAAATCCGCTTTCCTTTTTTTAGATCTTTCTTCCCTTTCCTATATCGCTGGCATGCTCATCGGGGATCCCGCTATCCGTGTTTGGATGCTTGGTCCCCCGATCCCCTCTCTCCATTCTCATCCTAAAACTCCCACGCCACGCTTCCCTGTTGACACCACTCTCTCGTCCACGTTCCCCTCGGGCGCCATCACTCCCGCTTCCGAATCAGGCATTATCTCCCCTGCTTCCCCAAGCACTCCCGCCTCCTCCGTTCCGGACGACGACTTTGCCAAGGTCGGGCCATCCGCACTCTATTCTGCTCTTGCCCCCACTCTCACCTCATACACCGCCAACAAAGCCTTCGCCCTTACCAGCACCACTCCCCTCCCCCTTGTATCTAAGGAACATCTCGGTATCCTCAATGGTACAGCCTTCAGTGCTGGTGTCGCTGCTCTTGCCGTTAATGGTGCAAAGGACATTGCAGTTCTCGGATCGGTCGGTCTCACTACCATCCAAATCCTCTTTTTGTCTCACTCCCCAATAGGTCTTGACCGCCCTCTCTGTCGAAGCGATGTTGGGTGCCCGTGGCTCTTTTGATCCCTTTGTCGGCCACGCCCGCCCACACCCTGGTCAGATCGAGTCAGCCCACCTCGTCTGGTCTCTCCTCGCCGATTCAAAGTTTGCTCGAAGTGACGAGATCGAGGTCAAGATTGAGGAAGATCAAGGCATCCTCAGGCAAGACCGCTACTCTCTTCGCACTGCCCCTCAGTGGTTGGGACCCCAGTTTGAAGACATCAAAAGGATCGAGGAGACCATCCGAACTGAGGTTAATTCCACGACCGATAACCCACTGGTAGAACCCCCTCGCCAAGCTGGTGGAGAAGGTGTGCATTCTCTTTGCTCTAATACTCACCCCACCTCATACTTTGTAGGGAAAATTCACCACGCTGGAAACTTCCAGGCGCTGGCTGTCACCAATGCCATGGATAACCTTCGTCTCTCCCTTGCCCACATTGGCAAGCTCATGTTTGTTCAAGCCACAGAAATCATTAATGCTTCCATGAACCGTGGCTTGCCCGCAAACTTGGCGGGTGGCGAGAGCGGCCTGGACTTTGGATGCAAGGGACTTGATATCGCCTCTGCATCGTATGTCGGCGAATTGAATGTTCTTGGCGGTATGAACGTCGGTGTGGGAAACGTTAGTGCTGAGATGCACAACCAGAGTGTCAAGTGAGTGATCTTCTCATATCGTTTTTGCCCTAATTGACACGATTTTGACAGCTCACTCGCTCTTATCTCGGCTCGCTACACGTTGACGGCACTCGAGGTCTCTCAATTGCTCGCAGCCACACAATTGTACATTGTCTGCCAAGCCCTTGATTTGCGTGCACTGTATCTCGAGATGAGGCAACTGTCGGCCCAGGTCATTTGCGACCTTGCGCGCCAAGAGCTTTCTATCTCCGACGATGAAGTTATCAACAAGATTGCGGGCAAGGTGGTGCCCCAGGTGCACGAAGCCCTCGATCGCACGACTATCATGGACACGGTTCCACGGATGGCAAAGGTTGCAAGTGAGGCAGTCTCTCCACTTCTAGAAGTACTCGAGGGCCTCGACATCCCGGGTCTCAACCTGAGCAAGGTCGCTGGATTCCGAACGACTTTGGCGTCCAAGCTCACCTCGCTCCTAACGGAACTTCGCTGCGCATACTTGGGTGTGCCGTTGTCCGAAGTACGGACGGGCTGCATGCAGGCGACGTCATCGCCTTCGGTCCTGACGCCAGCCTTTAACCTTGCTCCACGTGGGCGCTCTCCGGCCTCTGAACTGTTGGCGCCTCGCACGCGGGTGCTGTATCAGTACGTTCGGGAGGAGTTGGGCATCCCCATGTACGGTGCGGACAACTTGCGGGGAAATGTATTTGGGATGCGCGATGGTGCCTTATCCGGGCCGGACGCAGAAGATGTTGAAGCGACTGTTGGTGGATCGGTTGACACATCGTTGGGCGATAAGGTGACGATAATCGTCGAGGCGATTAGGGATGGACGGCTCGCGCGGGTATTGGTGCGGGCATGTGCAGGTGTCTAAATTGTGCTTGAACGAAAATCTGACGCAATTATGTATATCCTATTTTGCTTTGCACGACCAAGAATTTTGTAGATTTTTTTTTTTTCATTGTTATCTATCAAGTACCGTAAGATATGGAACAATAAATGGGAATATTTTTCAATTCAGAAAATGGTTTAATAATAATTCCATTTAATGCCTTGACACGGGCATGGGGATCAATACTTTTGGCGGCCCCCATCCAATAACCGAAACCATGCTGTGCCCCGTTCATGTTACAACACGGGCGATGATATCACCGTGAGTGAATGGACATCGGGCCGTGGTGCCAAAAAGAGTACAAAGATAGGGAAAACACCAATCTAACTACACTTGTTACAGCAACCATAGCCAGACAACTCCGAATTGCACAGACATGGCCTGTCTGGAATAATGGAGTGAGAAATGGAGAGTGAGACATAGCCTGTGGGAAAGCTGTATTATTTAGAGATGGGCACGCCACATGTTGCACTTGAATCAGAAGAAAGTAGTAGGTGAACGTTTGAACGTTTGAACTTGAAATCACAAAACAGAGCTCGGGTTTAGTGGCGACGAACTCGTAAGCGTGTTCCGACGTACGGTCAGTAGCCGCTAATGATGCTCTCAATCTGCGGGTCCGTCTTTTGTGCCGGAGGCTAAATCTGGACCTGAACCTGATGGGATCTTTTCCTTTCCTATGTCTGTCAGCGACGGGAAACGTGTACGAGATGAGGAAGAGGAAGAATGTAAAGAGGGAAGAAATCCATTCTCGTACTCCTCGTCACGCTCGTAGCCACGGCTAATCCATGCGCCTGCGGCCCCTCTGTGAGATTTGTCGGGTCGTGGAAGTGCGATGAGAGGAACACGGGAGACAGAGGGGTTTGGGGATGGGGAGAGATTGGGAGGGCACTCGCATCCCATACGGGGCATGCCCGGAATAGGACAGGTACTGAGCTCGTAGCTGCACCCTGCCATCCCGGGGTCATATGTGGCGTAGGTGTCATCAATTATCTCCAGGGGAAGGCCAGCATCACCGTAAGCGCCTTGATCGGCGGGATGTGATACGTCGTTGTCACTGCCAACGATAATAAAAAGATTATTATAATAGTCTTTGGACCCCATTTCGACGTACTTTTCTTTGTGTGAACGGGACATCATATTGGCCCCTAAGAAAGGTGACGTCGATCAATATAGCTGCAGCAGTATTCGATTTGCGTTTCATGATCAGATGTGGACTCCATTTCCCCTTGGAAATCAGTGGCATCAGTTTCATGCATCCAATCGTAGTTATAACGCAACTACACGACCCGAAATCTTCCACTTATCACCACCTATGGCGGTGCTCGTCACAGCTTGTTCTGTGAAACATGTCTTTGGCTACCGCTGAAAGAAACAGCGGACGTACTACCACCTCACTCACTGCATCGTCGCGGATCGTTATCGTTGGTGCGGGCGCCTTTGGTCTCTCCACAGCCTTTCATCTCCTCCGGCGTGGTTACACCGATGTTACAGTTCTCGATCGAGCAAAGGAATTACCCGCCGTAGATGCTGCAAGCACGGATATTAACAAAAGTGAGTTCTGGCTCAAGCATGGAGAAATACAGCTGTAACGCCGCTCTGAAACAGTCGTCAGGTCGTGCTACAACGACATGTTCTACACTAAACTGGCGAGAGAAGCAATAGAGGCTTGGAAAGATCCTATGTGGGCGGGTTGTTATCATGAGTGAGCATCCATGTACATATTTGATACGATCTTCATTGATGACGGTACTCCAACTCTTACAATAAATCAGGTGTGGGGTGATCAGCATCAGTAACGAAAAGCTGGATGATTCTCTCAGGGAGAATGACCGGCAGCTTGGTGCAGCTATCGAAAACCTCCCGGACACCAAGGCTATTCAGCATAAACTATCATCTTCCCTCAGTCTCTCCGATTCTTTTGCGGGTTCGGATTCAGACGCGCAGCGAATCGGATCACTCACGGGTTACCGTGGTTACTTTAACCCGGAAGGTGGTTGGGCAGAGGCAACACGGGCTGTCGCCATTCTCCTCTCACAGATAAGAGATATGGGAGGGAAAGTCATCGCTAACCAGGAAGTCATTAGTCTCGTGAAAGACAAACACGGGTGGACGGCAGGTGTCGAGTGCAGAAATGGTATGTGTTTCGAAGGCGAGAGGGTTATACTCACCATCGGATCCTGGACCGCTTCGACGTTTCCCGAGTTGCAGTTGGATTCAAAATGCTTGGCTACTGGGTAAGCGGGCTGATCAGCGCGTATCTGGAGGGTATGATGACCTTTGTTAGTCAGACCGTAGCGATGATACAGCTCACCGCAGAAGAGAAGCTGCGATACAAAAACACGCATGTGTTCTTGAATTTTGACAGTGGGCTCTACACTTTTCCAGTGAGTTTGCCTTTCCTCTCCAACGTCTTTGTTGCATTTCAAATCCGTCCTGTTGATGTCATTATGGATCCAAAAAAAGTTGCCCGTCCAGTTACGTGGCGCCAAACATGACCCTTGGGGGATGTAAGTAAAGAGTGTACCGGAAGAGATCCGTCCGGTTCCCATCTTTCTCTTTCTCATCTTTGCACCCTCCATTATTTTGTCTCAGGCCCGGGATCGTCATGTGCAGTTGACAGTTGACGTCTTTACTCCTATTATGTGCCCTATTGTTTTTGTTCTCACGGGTCTTTGGGCCTTCACCACCGTGCTCAGCGAGGATCAGCCGTTCCCGGCTGGTTTGCAGCAAGCGCTATTGCTGTTTGGGTGGCTTTTAGAGCTTGTTTGGCATATTGGCTAGCAAGCTAGGGAATCAGGGACTCCGGCTGCTATAACACTAATCTCACCTTGTTGTCAGCCCAATGAGAACGGAATAATCAAACTTGCTATGCATACAGCCGGGCATACTCACATGGTCCCCAAGATCGGTGGCGACATCGACAACAACCCGGCTCGAAAAATATCAACACCCCGAACTATCACCAGCCATCCCATTTCGGGCGATGGTCTACGTGTCCCGCTTTCTGCGCTTAACGCGTTAAGGATTCAATTCAGGAGGGTGTATCCCGAACTGGCAGAAAAGCCATGGTCTGGGACGCGGATGTGTTGGTCAGTGCAGTGCACTAGTTTCTGTCCTCCTTTCTTCGCTTCTGTCATCCGCAATTTAATTTCTTCTCTCCGCCACATGACGTTTGGGGTGTATTTCAAAAGTCATAACAGATACGCCGTAATCCCCGCGCGGGCTTTGTATGTGTCCGATGCATGGTGAGGCGCAAAATGACAGGCTATCTCTCAAATGTAGTAGCCTCTTTATTTCGTTTCTTCTCCTAGGAGTTATGAAGCGACTACCCCGCCTTACCATCACGCGGCTCCGTTGGTTGACAACTGCTGTCGTCGAAGGAACCAGGTTGCTATGCATGACAAACAATTGTGGACGTCAACGGCTTGGGCCACTCTGAGGGGAATGATCCTTCCGTTTAGCGCGGCCCTCGCTAGATGGTCGACATGTGATTGGCTAGACCTCTTTTGCGAGCTTGCGATGTAATCGCTTTAAGACGCTTATGTCCAGGTCCAGGCCTAGATCTGTCGAATCGCTAGATTTATGTTGAGCGAAACCGCGATACATCCATGATCAGAACAGGAAGGGCCTCGGCACCGAGACTGGCCGATCGATGAAGACCCCCCCGTTCTTTGCATATGTGATTTTGTATTTCTTTTTAATTCTGCATTTTTTCATTCTTTTCGGCGGAGGTGATGGTCCTAGCTCACCATTTGTACGTTTACAGGTACACAGACGCTCCCGACGGCAACTGGGTCATCGGTCCCTTTCCAGGAGATCCGACGTTGTTTCTCGCCACGTCCGGTAGTGGACATGGCTTCAAGGTGAGCAGTAAAAACGACTATCCTGTCGAGGTGGTACCGTCTCGCAGAGTGTCCACATCACGAGCATGAAATACCGTTGAGAGTAAGATTGGGCCATCTTTGTTCATGTTCACTACTCCATTTGTACATTATTTTTATCTGGAAAGCGAGACATCTGCCAGCTCAATCCCCTTTCCCCTTTCCCTCCCTTCCATCCCTTGACGGTTTTGAACTTTATTTTCCGTAGTTTCTGCCCAACATTGGTCGGCTAGTCGCAGATTCCCTCGAGGGAGTGCTCGACCCTATGATTGCGGCGCGGTTTGCACCAGACCGTGACATGATGGGTGCGACAAATGGCGAGCGCACTTCGGTTGTGCCGTGCGAGCTAGATGTGCAGGAGCTGTGCGGGCCTGAGGAAATTGCTCAAGGCTCGGATCGCGAATTCATGCATGCTTTGTCAGAGTAGGACGATACTATCTCTCTCGATGTGTCTGGTTTGCTGTGGCGAATTGAATATGGTTATCGCGTTGGCCTAGTCACATGGTACAACTCTGTCGGATACGTCGGTTGTTCGTAGTCGCTTTCAAGCTTCAATTATGTGCGGATGGCAGGCCCAGTTACCATAAGCCCGCGGGTCGTTGACATGAAAACATTAGTCCTGTTAATAAAGTCACATCATTTTTGTGATGAATTGGGAAGAGTGAATCGAGACTAAACACCTCGGAGTGACGAGAAACAGCCGTCACATTAAGCTGGGAGTTGACTCTGAAATCAGACTAGAGGCATGAACACAATGCACGTCAAAAAAGCAAAAGAATCAAGCAGGAGACCATGACATGAGAAGAGGGCGTATGTGAAATGGAACACTCAGATTGGAACACCACACGCCTCTGGCATAGTGGCACGAGACCGAACACAGGACGTATCTAGGAGAAAAATTTGTCGTATACAGGCAGGCGTCTGCGAAAAGAAAGAAAGCCTACCATACCTGAGGACTGCTCCAGATTCCCACATGGCGCAAATATGGGCTACTTCGAGTGCATGGCCACCATACTCGCCGTTATTTGCACATGGCCAGTCGGTGATGTCTAAATCACCCGTGTCAACAATGTCCTATTAAAGTCAGAGAATCGCGCCTCTATCGTAAGATAGACTGGCCCATCGGCTCGTCCCAAGCCTGCAGTGCGAGATAGATAAGAATGCGAACTTGGATGATGCGCGCCAGCATGGGCTACACATTCCCCAAAGTGGACCATATTTTTGCGTGCGCGCATCGTGATAGGGCATGCGGGCATGGCCGTAGTCTATGAATACGACTCCACATTAGATGCTAATCCGACCTTTCACGACTGCCAATTGATTACACGTACTATGCATTGATTCTGATCACGCAATATTCGCTCCGCTTGGGATGAAGTGCCTACCAGACACTCGCCAACAACTCGAAGTCTTGTCGCAATGCTATGCAATGCGTATACGTGTCATGATGGTTCAAGAATTGGGCTTGAGGCGATTGCACTGGTGTTCCATGTGAATACGGCGTCATCGCGTCATCGGGCGCCGCCAAGATCAATAACTTGAGCCACGAGATCTCCGATTCTTAAAAATGGTTAGCGGGGCCACCTGTCGAACCGTCCAAAGTGAGAACGGAAAAAAAGGATGGGGCTATGTGAAAACATTACCTTGAAGATTTTGCACCAGAACAGGCAGAAACTTCGAGTAGTGTCTTGAGGGGTATTCAGAAGACCATGATACTGAAGCAGTTAAACTATTTTACCTGAAGTCGTTAGTAAAACCCTAGTCTCAGTCATTTTCATTTAAAATTTTACAACATAGGTACCGCTCAATAATAGCGGGACCGCGTACAGTCCGCTACCACCTACACGTGACCAACCACGTGACCGTTGCCTCGACGTACTTGCCCACCCGCACGCGTCCACTCACGCTCTAAGTCGTTTACCCATCCCCTGGTGTTTTACTGGACACACATACACTTGTACATCACCCATACATCCGCTCGCTTGTTCACCCGTTCTTGTCTAGCCACTTCCGCTCCCGTTCCACCCCCGTTGGTTTGCCCCGCGTCCCCGTCCCTACCCCGCATGTGGTTTCAGTCACACGCTCTCCCCTTCTACCCTTGCCCACTCATCCTTGTGGTACCCCGCCCGCACACCTCTGCTACCGACACACACACGCTACATCGGCGACGAGCGAGGTCAATGCGGTCAATACCACCACACAGCGATAGCGATGATGACGGTGACAGTGTGGTCAGTAGTGACTTCGGTAACAAGGGCGACCGGTGACAGTGCACACACTACATATAATAACATAGCCAGTACACCCACACGGTCGCAACCACGACGCATGGGACGATGTGACGACAGCAGTAGGTTGCTCCCACCAAGAATCATAGCATTATATTATTCACATTCAATATATCTAAGATATCTACGTGATCTGAATGTCCTTTCGCCGCTCATCCTGTCACTGAGCTGTTGAACATGATGGTCCAATCAACGGTCGCAGTTCACAGGAGATCGTAAATACGACAGATTGGCCTTTGATGCGGCACAAAAGGGGGTCATCTCGCATCCTAGCCATCCTCCGTTTCACTCATCATGTCACTCGGCTCTGTCGCATGAAATGCCTGGTAAAGATGGATATGGATACACAACACTAGTGGTGGACACATCAGAGTTGTCTGGGTGGTGGAAGATTAGGATGTCATCGTAGTCGCGTCACAGTGGCACTACCTACCGTTACACCGGGTGTCCATTGCTTGTCGAAGCTCAACAGGAAAGTTTCTTTTTTTGCACTCCCCCATTTTGTGGTCATAAAATAAAACAAGGGTGCGTTTCATCCAACAGAGCCGAGTGACACGATGAGTGAAACGGAGGATGGCCGAGTTCCTGAGTTACAGTAAAGATGATACAACGTTAGCGCTGCACACATCAGAGTTGTCTGGTGGTAGAAGTATATCCCCACCTTTACGGCAGATCGCAACACGACAGATTGGCCTCTGGTGCGGCGCGAAAGGGAATCATCTTATATCTTAGCCATCCTCTGTTTCACTCGTCATGTCACTCGGCCCTGTCGCATGTTCCTGGCGGTCGCGATGAATGCGAGATGGTGCCGCGCCGTCCTTGACATCCGCCTCAATCCTTCGCCATGGTCAATTGTATGCAGCGCTTTCTCGAGTCCGAAGAAAGAAAGGGACTCGCACAACTCTTCTGGAGCACTGTGACCTCTATGACATACTGCGTGGTGCTCGTGAACTAGCTCAATCACGTTCGCTAGGTTGGTCAATAGAAAGGCCACCACTACGCGCATGATAGTTCGAACTCTTGGATGATCGAACTGTACAGGGACTTTTGATTGATGGGTCTTGCCTCTGCTGCGGGCATGTTTCCGAAAGCTTGCTACTACACAGTGATTGTGCGCAGAAGGCTTGGAGGTACAATGCGAAGGCGGAGTCATATGTGAGGAAAAGCAGACGAGGAAGGTGATAAGCACTGACAGGAGAGAGCCAAATGTGACTGTAGTAATCGAGTGGTATAGAATAGCCTTTGAAAGGCGTTGGTGTCAACCGCAACGGAGAAACGAAAAACCAAATTGATTTTCCTGGAAAGCATCAGTATCTTTTGAAGATCAATACGGAATGGACTAACCAATCGCGTGAGCTGACCCAGTGAAGATCACTTTTCTTTGCATGTGCGACTCTGGGGCACTTGGCTCGGGATGGATCCGGCCCCTGCACGACTTTGATCGATATCACCTATTTTATTGCTTTACTAGAGGTCAGAACAATGATGGTGGTAAAACCTCGAGGCACGTGTCAAAGTCGCTGGAACCTGGTTGTCAGGGATCAGACAAGTTTGTCCTTTGATATGAACATCCAGATCCAATGAAGGGCTACAGCTTAATGTTGTGCATAACTGAGATTCTGGAAAGCATATACGTGCGCGTAAGTCATGGAAGCTGGGTTTCAATGACTTCACGCCTTGACCACTGATCTTCATCACTCTTAACTCCCCCCCACCTACCTTCGGAATGGTGGCTTAGAGCCTAATGTCTGGAACAGGCAATACTGTGTCCTAAGATCGGTCTGGGTCCTCATCGACTCGGCACTTGCGTGTTCCAGAGACATCGATTGGACAAAAGGAAATAAGTTTGACCAAGTTCCAGTGTCCGCCCAATGCAAGGAGTCGGATAAGTTCAGTACTACTGCAACCGTCCCAGAACATCAATGCCGGTTACTGCTACCGCCGGGAGAAAATACCTCTAAGTTTTGGTAAGCCTCGTCGAAGGCACAAAAAACATCCACAGTAACGACACCTTCCGTGCACAACTCCATCTCCCGGAAGACGGTCCTGTAATAGTCCTCGCTCAACGTGCTTGTGAGGAGGAAAGTAGTAATATTGAAATATTTTTCGTCCTTAGGTTCTCAGAAAAGTGTCATGATTTGGAGCCGTAAAACGATGGTGCAATTTCAATCGTCGGGCGTCATGACTAGACGAATGCGAAAGCACGGTCAGTGATCTCATTGAGGAAGGAGAAAGTTCATGTGGTTTCTGCATTGGGTTAAATTCGTGTCCACCTTGCATTAAAATGAGAATAGATGCGTCAATGCCACAAGCAGTAGAACGTACAATCATTCGCGCCACGCTTAAATGGTCGAGTATAGTGTGTGACAGGTGGACAGCTTCAATCTTGCGATGGCCTTTACGGAGAGGGTCGCACAACATGTTTATAATTAATCAGAAATGTCACCCACCATTTGTCCGGCACTCGACAAACTGAGAATGCAACACTTCAATCTCCTTCCGTTCTGGCGTCGTGTGCAGTCTGCTCTCCCGGGGCCAAACGAGACAAACTGCATGTTGTAGATCTATCAGTCAGTTATTTTATTCAGGGCCCTCGGTAGGAGTTCCCTTACAAAATGGGCCGCATATCAAAAATGTTGTATTTCTGTAGAAGTTGTGGATCACCATCTAACCCAAACCTGTGTTCCTCTCGGCCAATTCTGAGAAGTATGTCGAACAGATTCCCCTGGTTCAGCTTTGGAAGAAGGACAGCCTAGGGGGGAAAGCGCACTGGAAGAGATAACGTATCCTTGTGTAATACATATAATTATGTGAAGCCCGACAAATACATTTGATACTTACCTTGCGTCATGGTTTCACGGCTTTCTTCTCATTTGTGTCAGGGGTGACTAGAAATGCACTTATTAGTGAGCTGAAATGTGCATGACCAGTCGATAATACTGCTTCTCGAGGTCTGGGAGAACTGTCATATGGGAGCCGATCGTCTCTCTTCCCTGCGGAAATACACCCAAATTGATGGTACATATCAACATGCAATCCTAGTAGAATCGGGCCGGGGAAGACACACCTGGCGCTACACCACATGATCCACATCGGGAAGCATATGCTTCAGATCAAATGTAGAAATCGTCAAACGCCCGGGTCTCGACACATGCACGAGTCGTCTGTTCGCCGCGAAAACCTCTGATCATACCAAGGGTCGTACACGTCGTCTCGTGTCCCCGCATCCCACGCCGTAAAAATTCTTAACCAGATGAAACAACATCCCTGGTTATATGGTCGCGCTAAAGTAAAAGTCGTTGGTTCAGTCGATTCCGCATCGCTACCCACCACCACCTCGAGATCTCGCCTCGACGTTTTCAGACCTAGCTTCCCTTGTGACGCACCAGGGCCTAAAACAGAGTGTTTCTTGTCTACAAGTCAAGTGATATGAACAACACTTCCAAATATACATGGATAGTACGCACCTGATAGGATCGCCGACATTCTGTAACCTTGCGTTTCTTGTGTCGTATTATCTCAAAACTTATCGAAGAATGGGAGAACCGCAAGTGGTCTGCTCGCAGACTCACTGGGGTCGCGTTGAAAGTCAATGACGCACCACAAGCGCAGGAAGAAACCGGCCCACGACCAATAGATGGCTACAGGAATAACACGAGGAATCAAGCCTACGATTACGCGAAGTCAGGGAGTAGTGTGGACGTACGAGTATATGAATGCCAGTACCGGGATTTTACTGTCGTGAGGTCAGGCTCAGAAAAAGCGTGCATGGATGTCGGATTTTCAACGCCAACTGTTCTTGATGGGTAGAAAACGAACTGTGGATGATTTGAGCACGTCCACAGCCAATTTCTTGATTAAACAACCCTCCGAAGGTCATGGAAACATCATGCTTTGCAAGGGAATCTTCTACATCGCTAAGTTGGACGAACAGGCGTCTGGAATTACGACTAGAGTAGCACAAAAACCGGCCATCGCGCGACCAAAACGAAGTCACACCTGGGATGAACCTTCACGATCAAAGCATGACAGAAATGGTGAGAATGGATGGCACCTGGATAGAACACCCACCGAAAAGGATAACTCCTGAAGTGCCCAGACCGAAGGACCTGGGACGAAAGCATGACTTCCAAAATGACGTCCTTTGGCCGCAACGTAAATAACATTGAGGGAGGGTTACAATCCAGGTACAGCCCACGCGAACTTAGAGCCGTCTTTCGAAATTCGTAACAAAGTAGCCAAGTCCTTTAATCGCGTTCTGGTAACTACGAGACCTGTTGTCTTGTTGCAGGAGAGACTTTCATAAACGAAAAGAATCGAAATGGGTTTATGCCCCAATACTCACCGACGTGCCGAACTTCAAACACGTTCTTAATAGATGGTTCAAAAGAGAGATTTTCTCGTGACCTAGCAAGGCCAAAGTGAGATTAAGAGCATGGAGTGTCTGGCTGAACAGTCGTCAAACCCTCCCAAGACCCGCGTAGTTGTGTTATTGTCGCTAAGAGATGTAAATGCGCATAGTGAAGCAAGGGTTGTTCGTTTCCTGGCTGCCTGGCTTTCCGCTAAGCAATCTATCAATGTGAAAACCGATATAGACCCACTGAGGTTCCTTATTTATTTACGGATGACCCTGTTCCTGGATGCGGGTATCGTGGTGTTGTGGAGGGTAGTGCCATCCTCCATCTTTCAACACTACTTGAACACGCCATGGATGGCCAATTGGCAGACAACTGGATTGCAATTAATCATTCCGAGGTGACCGTCTCAAATAGGGATTGTGATATTGTTAATAGAACGACAGCATCCAAGAAATGCTAGCTGGCCGGTGCACCTGACACAAGAAGCATCGATAGCGAAACCGGAATCTTGTCAGCGTTCACGTACCTTGCTCAAAACTGGCTTGTTCCAAGGAGTGTCCGTTCAAGGTCTAGTTCAAGCACCAAACCTCGACCGTGCCATGGCGGCAACTCTTCTCCGCCCCCATAGACCATTCCCTTCTCAACCCCATCTCCGAAAAAGACATAGCCGGGTATATACCGATCCACAAACCTGTCCAATCCGTGGCATGAGCGACATAGTCCGAGTCAAAGCAAACCAGAGAGAAAAACTTGCGCCTTCACTTGAGGATCCGTCATCCCTCGTCCCCCATTCTTAACTTTCATGTTACGCTCTTGTTCGAGCCGCCATTGATAGATAATTGCGTATGGGGATTTCGGTGGCCCTCTGATCTAGTAGAAAATCCACCATAATGATAGATGAAGACCAATGCACTCTGCATACTGACCTGAATAAAAGCATCGAATAAACGCCACCACTCGAGGTAAGGTTTCAACAATTCATCGACCGCAAGCACGTCCTCGATCGAGACAAACGTTGCCATGTCAAAATCGTTGAGACCTAGCACCGGCCGTCGCCATCGCTCCTCGATCACTTCCCTAAGCACGGGATAAAACCCAACACACCACCCCTCGAGCACGACCACGTCTACAGGCCCCCGTACGGGCCGAACCTCAGCCGTACGATCCCCTTCGCCGTCAAATAAGCTCTTGTCGAACACTGGTAATGTTACAAGGCCCGATTCACCCTCA
The DNA here is from genome assembly GCA_038089295.1 of Xerocomus amazonicus. Lineage (NCBI taxonomy): Eukaryota > Fungi > Basidiomycota > Agaricomycetes > Boletales > Boletaceae > Xerocomus > Xerocomus amazonicus. The sequence continues at coordinate 41,467 of JBBPKO010000020.1, forward strand.
ACGTCGTTAACTGTCTTGAGCTCATTGAGAACCTCATGCCCGAGCCCGATGTCGTGCGTCCCCGGCTGTCCACGACCACGTAACAGTCTATTTCGTGGATAGGCCTTGGCAAGTGCTGTCAGTCCTGCATGAGACAAGTAGAGGTCATCAAGCGAAAGGACAGTAACAGATAATGAGTAGGGCGGTTCGGCGAGCAACGAACGAAGACGAGAAGTGAGGAAGGTCTTGCCGCAGCCTTGCGGTCCTTGAACACCTACAAAAAGAGGTGGGCAACTAGTCCTGGAAGAGAATTGCACACGATATGATTGAAAACAGTTCGAGACGTGCTTTGCCATTGCGTGTACTGCAGACGGGTATAGACTTGTCGCCATCGTCGACGTTGCACTACCACCTCCAAATCCAGTAGCAGTTTATTTCGTCCATCACAAGCTCACGGTTTAACGCTTCAAGTATTCGATTCCAGCATCTGTTGAAGCAGGACACGACTCTCGCGTCCATGAGTGCAAGTTCATGCCGTATCTCCAACGAATCGCTCCATGTTCTCGACAAAAATGTTACAATTCCTTCGTGAGTGATTTGATCCCCAAATTCCTTGTCTGATCCCTCAACTCAGGGTCCCGATGGACGGTGCATGCTGGAGACTTTTGATACAATTGTTCATGACAGTTGCCAGCCATGCAATCAATACTCTTACTTTTGCTATGCGCTGGTAACCAGGCTCAAAAAACTATTTACTCCAAGACCCAAAACATGATGGTGCATGGTCTGAATGAAGATTGGTCTCCCTACCACAGTCGGTGGA
>JBBPKO010000020.1:46406-70032 GCA_038089295.1 Xerocomus amazonicus
AGACCGGAAAAGGAAGGATTGTGTGTGCCAAGGGATAGAAATAGGCGTCCCAAAGAGGCAGGTTCCAACAGAAACGTCTGATGTCTGGCGCAGCTATCCCGAGTTGGCAGCCGGTTTGAGACCTCCAAAAGTGGGCCTTGTCGATAACAGCCAAAGAAAATGATAGAGCAGTTGTAGCATTGCCTGCTTTGCTGCGAGTGCTGCACTGTGTCCAAAGTGTGAGCTCAGAAGAAAGCCAAAAACGAGTTCGATCGGGTTGACGTTGCTGAGAACACGCTCTCAGCGTTGGCAGAACGTGCGATATCGTTTCACTCAACGGGAACAAGATTGCATTGCAACCGAGGTTGAAAATTTTTCTTTGTATTCAGCAAAAGTTGTTCGTTATAATGTACATATGCCGACGAAAAAAAAGTTTGTATGCAGTTATGACACAACATGAGAATGCAGTACTGAATGCCCAATGACAGATGAAGCAAAGCAAGGTCCGTCGCCAGCAATACTCCATGTCGCCCACCCCGAGCTGTGAACAAAGGGAGGGTATAGATAGGTCCTTAAATAATTCGCGGGCGACCTCGGATAACAGTAAAGCTGGTGAGTATACAATAGTCGTCGTCTTCAAGACGACCGTTCTAAGCAAATAGGGTGAGCTACAATATGAGACGATTACCACACCGCGGGGGAAGCGAAAGCAAACATCTTGGTTTTTGAGTGAACGAAGGCGATAGCCTCCGCCCTGGCGAGCCCTGGGGATGACGAAGCAGACACAATCTTGGCGGTATGGTCCTCGATGCCGGGAGGGGTGGGAGGAGACGCCGACGAAGCAGGTGACGTTGAAGGGGAATATGACGGCGACGGGGTGTCTGGTGTAGTGGGGGGAGTCATATAAGCAGACGACGGATTGGGTGGTGCGGGGATGACAGGCTTGGGTGGGGATGGATAGCGCTGTCCATACGACGGCGATGGCGACGTAGCCGACAACGCTGCGAATGGGTTGGCAGTGGGTGGCGGCGTCGATTTCTTGGTCGACGGGAGGATGTAGGTGGGGTACGGGCCAGGACCAACGAAATCTTTGCGAATCATCTCTTCGAATTCCCGCAAAGTGACCGGATCGACGTTGAGCTCCCATTCCAAGTATTGGCACATCTCTCGCTCCATCTGATTTATCTCCCGCAGCTGGAACATGCCCTGAGCGACGATAGACCAAGACTTGTTTGAATAGGTGTCGTCGCAGATGACTTTGGAGGCAAGCATGAACGCCGAGATGAATAGACGGTGTCCCGACGATCCCCGAGCGGTTGGAAAGCGCGCCTTGAGTCGCTGGAGGAGGACGAGAGCTGCAAACGTGACCGACGGGTGGAGTTTGGTCCTGTGAAGGGCATACGCAATAAAATGGGGTAACTTGACAGTGGAATTGGACGATGATGGGGGGTACTCTGGGCAGGCAAACAGATGAGTGATGAACCTTGCACATAGCTTCGAGGTCTGCTCGTGGCCGTAGAAAGGGTCCTGACGACTCGAGGAGGGCTGGGTGGACGGAGGCTTAGTAGAGGGTGCCTGGGGGGCGGAATGAGTGCGATGATGGGACAAAATTTGAGGTTGAGCTCACCTGGGGCTGGTACTGAACGCGTGAATGGGACGACGATCTGAATGGGGAGGGATGACCAGCGGCGATGGGACCATGGACAGTGGCCATAAGGAAGAAGGGTGGCGCTGCAAAAAGGGAGGGGGGGGAAAAAGCTCGTTCGGAAAGGCACTGGCGGAGGGCGTATTATAAACTGCAAGTCCCTGAGAGAAGATGGTAAAGAATTAATAAACATGTATAAATAATATAAATAGTAGAATGAATAACATGCCGAGCAGCATGGCAGCAATTTTGTTGGGACCTGACCAAAGCGCCGGTGCGGCACATCAATTGTTTATTATTGGCACCGCCCCAAAAAATTGGAACCCCTCCGAAGAAATGAACAATGGAAACTCACCGTGGGAATAGACTGGGTATACCAGTCTCGCTTGTTGCCTCGAGGACGGTGAGGATAGCGCTATTTCGTTATTCTAGGCGTGCGTGATCGAACTAGGTATGCAGTCGATGATGGCAATGTCGCCACACTGCTTGGAGTCTGCAAGAACGAGGGATCCCCCCCCTCCCTTTATACCAGACGCGAAACCCGGTATATAGTGGCAGTTTCACCGAATGTGGCGCAGGAAGCTCATCGCCGGATGCGATCCGCGTCGCAGCTACGCTACGTCTTGAACCAGCTCGGCTCTGCACTGCCTTGCATAGCCACGGCTCTCCTCCACACATACTTCTCGTTCCATCCTCCACGTTCAAGTCCACTGTGGTCAACAATCGAGCACTTCAATCCGAGCAATAGAACGTTGATGGATCATCCCTTTTTCTTTTAGTTTCGGAAATTTCTATTTCTCAAACAGCTCCGGTTTCAGGCGAATAAAACGTACCGGAACTGCTTTTTCATGTGAGCCCCGTCTGCGCACGAGGCTATTGACCTCTCGGCCGTCAATATGTCATTTATATTCATTCCCTTGAGTGCGTTTGCCTCGGATAACTCTCCCTGGCCGCCCGACAATGTCATATACAACGCACCTTTTATTCATCACGGGGAACCACACTACATAACCTCGCATAGCTTGCATATCACCCACTAACCCAGTCCAATTCGGGACAGCTTCATCCCTTACCTAGTTTGTCCACCTTTCAATCTCCTCGTGACTTCTCCCCACACGGGCACGCGGAGAATCTGATCTATCACGCTCATTTCACAGAACTATCCGTTTCTGCCTTGCATATCAAGGCAGACGTCCTCGAGGTTCTCTTCCATCCGAAGTTAATTTACGTTCAGACATGGCATGCATGGCGTTTGTGCGTGGTCGATAATCACTCGCACTCCATCACCCCTCCAAACCATGATCACAATCGAGACTCCCAACTTCCTCCTCATCCGTACTTGTAGACGGCGAGCCGCATCATCCAACCATGCAAGCGGTCAGGGTATCTTGGCCCTGGTCTCGCCCTGGCCCCTGGGTTGTATTTCGCCGCATCAATCTAACCCAACCCTATGTTTATCCACCGGTAAAGCGACGGGTCCAGGGCCCGATTGCCCCGCTCCATTGACTGAGCGCCTGGAATGTCACCAATCAGTAGCACATCGATAGGGTCTCGCCCCCACACATGGGAATTCATTATTCCAATAACGCCGTAAGCCCCTCGCCGACAAAAGGTTCAGCCTTAGACGTACGAGATGCGAACAAACAATCCTCTCTTATTTAGTTCGTAGCTGCCGAGGTGCTATCTGATATCGCGGAACTCCGGTGCGAGCGAGGACATCCTTTGTTTTAAATAACTGATCGTATCGTATATCCCCTTTCCAAACCGAGCAGTGTCCTACGGTAGACGCTTGGTTGATAATACGTTGGTTCGTGAGATGGCCGACGTTCGACTTCCAACTTGCTTCAATTTGACCTGCCAGTGCTCTATCCGTTCACTGTGACACCATCGTTCCCTGTCTGCGATTCATAAACGTTGGTATCTGCGTGCAGCCCGGTAAGTTTTGAAATAAACTTAAGACAGATGGCCCCAAAAGATACGTCGAGCCAATGGCAAATTGACACCTGTCGGCTTTACCAGTTCGGTATGTTCCTCGGAGAACTTGGACACAACTGCTTATCGCGATATCGGATGAAGTCATGGGAATGCCGCTATTACTTCCTCCAACATGTTCTTGGTTCGTCATTTATGACGACATCCCTCCCAACGGTACGATGCTTTCCTTTTCATACCGCGAGTCAAATCGGACTCTGGGCGACCCAGAGAGGTCTCTGTCGTGAGATGCAGTAGCTTGCCAGTTGGCGCGGAAGTGGATTTAGGTCACGTTGCTGTTTTTTTACATAATCTACAACGACATTCGGTGTCTGTCTGTGGGCATTCTGCTCCCGCTGTCAGTGTAGGCGGGTGTCAACGTGAAGTAGACAGGACTACAACTTGGCAGGGCTGGGAGACACGAGAGAGGTTTCAAAATGGTCGAGCACCTGATATTCTCCGCTGGTACTCGCGCGGGAGCCTTACGAAGTGGATTCCCTACCTAGCGATGATTCTAACAATCAAAGACCAAGTCGAATACGAACACACAGCAGTTACAGAACCATTACAATAGCTGAGGTTGACAATGGCGACGTGGCAACCGGCGCCTGTCACTCGTGGTAACAAGCCTTTCAAGTACATTCGGCAGCTGTTTATGGCATGCAATTGGCTCAGTTTTAGATGCCCGCCCGATGTGCGAGCGAGCTGGTTGTAGCAGTTGCAGTGGGTATACAGCGCCCGCTCTCCAGTGCACATGGCTTTTTACGGGCTTCTGTCGATACACGTTGCTGCACTACCCGAGTATATACTCACGCCTGTGTGCAACCCTGAGAATTGATCAGAACCTCCGTTACCTTACTAGCCTGATTCAATGCAGTACATAGTATGTGGCCACTGTCGCGCCCGACGATGCGCGCCGCCTCCGCCCCAGTATGTCATACGTCAAGGCTCACGACCTGTCAGTTTTAATCTCGATCATTTGTGCCTGACCGTGGCGCGCTTACACAGCTGGGTCCCCCTTACGGGCCTATCCTATCAGCTTGTTTCACCCATATAGGCCTCTGTACTAGCCAAGACCAAGAGCATACCATCTTTCTCGGCCTTCCACGCGACAATGCGAAGAGCATGATGCCGTGTCATGAACGGTCCAGATCCGCTTCTTCCGCCGACAGCAACGTCTTGTCTTGTACACAGGAAGCCACGCATTCCTCCAACCAGTATGACTCTTTCGCTTTATGCCTCTCCTACACCGGCGCTTTATATCGGTTTTCGCATCACGTTGCGAAGACTAACGCCATTATGAACCACACAGCATTCCCAAACGTTGACATGGGCGGCCTCTTGCAGTACACATCTGCTTGGCTCCAATGATCGTTTCATCTCTACCATAGCTATCATGAATGAAGAATGTACGCCAAATGATGCGCTTTCTTTCCACCAGGGATGAACCGGCCCTGAAAGCCGGTCCAAATAGTCACCGTCGCACAATGGCGGGATTCACTGTATAGAGCGGATAGGTTTGCTAGTCGCGTTGAACCTGTGTTATATGTTCGAACGGCGTTGTAAAGGGGACCGGTAGACATGATCATGATCGTGGTCACTTGTATGGTTTTGCGTTCGTTGGTTCGACGTCCACTATCCACGGATCACGATTAGGAACCCACCGCAAGCCACCGAACGGACCGGAGCTCTCAGGCCTCAGGAGAAGCCAGGATGGACTATTCTGGTCCATTGCGAGCCTCGCGATGCACGTTGTTTCACATTGGCAAGGCTTCACGTATGAAGGTGAGACACCGTCGTCGGCTGTCAACGTTGTTTTCAGAACGCCCGTGGGGTTTGCCATTCTTACGCCAATGGTGGCTGCGGACATCCACATTTGTGGCCACACAAGCAAAGGGCCGCACAAGTGTGTGGATGGTACATACTTGACTCCGCGGACACATTTCTCAAAGGCAAAAGCTGACGGTGGTATCTTATCATTCGTCTCCGCCGTTCAGGAACCGCTGCCGGTAGTCTATTTGGGTCAAAACATTCTTCCGTGTCGTACATCTCGAAATCATTCGAGATGCAATGCAGCGATAGAACTTTGCGTAGGTTCTAGGCCAATTGGCAAGCCGAGCAAACACTGGTCGCTGCGTCGTGGAGTAGGGGGGTGACGTCCTGATTAGTAGATTCCATCCAAGTGCACGTGGCCCGCGCGGCGTTCCCAATGAGAAAAAAGGAAGTAAAAAAACTGGCACGCCTCGAGGTAATAAAGTTTGATGGCAGGCTTGCATGTCTGGATACCCGAACACGCACCTTACCTCAAAAGTTAGGAGGAAGGCAAGAGGAATTGGCGGCCCTGTGGCAGATACGGTCAGATGCTTGATATTTGGCATGCTGTCCTATCTCTCTCACTGTTTATGCAACGTGGCAGCAAGGCGGGTTTGGGATAGCTTGCTGTAATGAATTCGTTGTTCCACGTTCCGGGGTTACTACACGAACGGTTCCGCGTTGAAAAAAAAGGCGTTGTCCTTGATCGTCCGATTGTGATTGATCCGGAGGAGAGGCGGTGACTCGGGCGATGTGAGGGACTAGGCTCAGAAGGGTGGACGCAGCCTCACTGGGGGCAACTGAGTTCTCTGCTTGGCCCAAGCAGACGAAAAGGCCGCGCGCACATGGTCCGTCGAACGGTACGATATGCATGTAATGTAATGACATATAGGTGCCAGAGCGGACACGGCGAGTACAGAATGGAACAATCGCCAGCACCTGGTCTTATCGACAAGGTTAGGCGTATATGATCCGATTAGGCGTCGAGGCATTGTCCGATTATGATTTTTGATCGGGACATGATCCTCACGGCGGTGCGACGTACGAACCAATAGAGGATGGAAGACGTGCACCCGCAGCATGTTAAACTCGTAAGTACATCGCCTTGTGACCATCGCCATCGTGTGTCGGTATCCGCCCCAGCTAACTTGTTGGCAGACGCACGCCCAGACGGACACTGCGGTGGGGCTGCTAGGTCACTAGTTTCAGTTTCGGATGTTGTCCTGTTTCACACACGAGCATATCTTCTTCAAGCTCATGCTGCATCATTGCCGTCTTTCTGCAAGAGAAGGTTAGATAGAAAGTTCCTTGTACTGCGATGTTCATAGAAAAGCCTATCTCCGATCATGTCCTATGATCTCCTTTTCTGCATCACGGCGAACGACGTCTCTCAGTGGATGTGGGCATAGAAATAGGTTCTACCCGTGTCAATCGTAGTCTTCTTCCTGTTTCCTGCAGGGATTCCATGGTGAAGATAGGGAGCTTCTTCGTCACTCTTCGCGTTATCCGCAGCACAGGGTGAAACAGGGTAGCGAATTCCACAAACGATTTCCTTGGGCCAAATGCGCACAGAAGTTATAGTGCTTCTCCTCCTATCAACCGCACCTTTGATAGCTTGTAGTTGTCTTTTTTCAAGGTACCGTAAAGCGATGTGCTGTAGTGATATGATCATTTCTTGATCAAGTTGCTGAGCTTTCTAAGTTGCTCTGCAAAGTCCATTTGGGCGAAGCGAAGTTGTTTTTGGGACTTGGCGTGAAAACTCTTGTTTGTGTACAACTCCCATTTCACCACCCTTGGCTGTGTACAATGCCTGCGTAGTGCGCGTCTCGGAGCAGGTCAGTAAGCGTCTCACCCTTACATCTCATCAATTCAGCGACGAACAGTAACGATGATTGCAGGGCTTCAGATCAAAGTGGCGTTTCTTGGAGCATAACACCATCCCGGAACTCACCCTTGAGAAGAACACCACTCCATGACGAAGCAACACCTTGGTGCACTCCGGACGGAACACGGATAGGCAGCTGCATGCTCTAGGGAGACCATCAGGGGTCAGTGTGCGTGAGGTGTTACTCGTTCGCAGCTATTTTTCTCATTGCTATTTGTTCAGCCCCAACGCCATCGCGCTAACATGTGTTTAGGATACCAGGGACAAACCACTCGTTCCAGAACCTCTGCGCATCGTCATGCTCAACACCCCTTCTTGTCTGACAGTCTTTCGTCGGCGATTCGGAAATCAAGCATGACCTCAGAGGTAATACGAATTCGCAATATTTGGTTTTTCGGGGATATCATCTGAGAAGTCCCATCTCCGGAGCCTGAGTATTATGGGCGGGGCAGTGCTCATCCTTCATGCGTGGACACCATCATGGTTGACCTGTAGAAAGTGAGTCGTGGTATGCTCCGTATATCCATCTCTAATTGTGTACATGGAAGCTGCTCTTCCCGATACCCATTCGGCCAGGGGGAAATGAGTGTTGTGGTAGAGCAAGCAGGGGCACAGAGACTGGTGTGCCCTGTATTCATTCACCCTCAATTTCTGATCACTCGCGTCCCTATAGGCACCATCACTGAGAAAGACATTTATCTTAATATCCGCATCAGTAGCAGGGGCAGTACCTTCAAGGATGTATTCCGCGGAACGTCCATTAACTATCATCTCTGTCATGCAACGTTTTTCCATGAAGAAAAGAAGCTCAGATGGGGTAGGCAACGACTAATTACTTCAGATGGACGATTGTATTGAATCTGACGCTGTCAATTAATTCCTAGGTCATATGTCCGAACACATGCAAACTGGTTTACCTGCGAAAGGGAACAGATGTCGGTGGGCAATGTCGTGATAAAGACACGCTGACGAATTGATTGAAAACATCCCCATACGCAATTTTTAGCACGGCATACGTCCTTGCTTAGTCACACTCGCGGCCACTCTAGACCAGCAATTCATGGAATGGTGAGTAGGCGCGTTTCGTTCATGGAGTGGCGACAACGCATCTGACACAAGTTGCGCCACACAGACAGCGTTGGAGCTCACTGCCTGGTCTGTTTCGAAAGAAACTTGACAACCTGCGCAACTTGAGGTATCACAAGCGGTCCGAGCAGAAAGAGCATTTAGATCGTGCGCTTGCTTTGTGCGTCACTTGCGGCGCCCGTTCTCCCACGTCCCATAGGTATGGTGATTAGTCCCATCAAATTATGACACGCCGATGTCATGGAGGTGGGCAAGTACACTAAGCACATGCGCAGCCGGTCGGCGACTTTGGTCATCCGTCCGTTCTGTTCCTAACTCTTGAGGAGACCTTTTTTGTTTAGCATGCATTATACTGTGCCGGATCCGAAATTGAGGCTGGCTGAATCGCCTTTAAAGGGAATAGTCGGGGATGTGCGGCCCGATGCTACCGCACACGAAGATCACATTCACATTCACATGCTTGTCGTGTGCCACATTCTAATCAATGAATGAAGTTGTATCTTGATGGGGATGGCTCTGAGCTCCGTTGAGCAAGGTGCTTCACCCGGTTCCGGGCAAGTGTGCTAGTCTGAGCCATTCGCATGCGACTCGCAATGGTGGTTACCTTGTTTACAAGGTCATCTCATCGGAGGTCGAGAATTGTGGCTGATGTGGACCGCTTTCTTGCAATGGAAGAGATTGCCCTTTGTAAAATTATTGTACACTACAGAACAGTTTTTGCCAACCAATCGACCTTTCTCTAGTATAACGGTGACGAATAATCACGAGCGAGCACGTTTCCTTCGACTTGTGTCGATGCCGGGATCCACATCCGATTCTTTGGCGCCGCTGTCTTTCCGCCCTCTTTTCAAACCCCCACTTCGGCTACTCGTAGGAGTAGTTTGCAGACTTTCGATATCGTCCTCGTCGTCTTCCAATCTGCATCATGGTTAGTTTCGAGCCTTCTCCCGTGGGCCCACGCACGTACGCGAATGCCGAGAATGCTTCTGGTTCAAGGCCGTGTTTCTTATTGAACTCGTTGACCTCTTTCCACCGTTTCTCACTTTCTACCCTGCGTTGCTCCCGTAGCCACTCCATCCGAAGCTTGCGGACATTTTTGTCCATCCTCCCTGTTCCGTCCCAGAGTTCACGCCTTTCCTTCATCCTGGCCAGCAGGAATGTCTCGAGGTATTCGCGCGTGACGGTCAGTTCGCGCGCGTCTGGTATCGTTTTCTCGAGTACTGTTTCCGAACGTTGAAGGAGGCATTGACTCTCGGCAGCGACCATCCCCATGATCAGGAAATCATTCGTCAAAGTGGTGAACTGACGGAGGGCGTCGATGACCATGTGGCGGTTTGGACCCTGGATGAAACTGTAGGCGTCAGCGGGTTCATCCTCGTCTTCATTATCTACGCGCCGGTCGTGATCTGAAGCCTCTGGGAGTGCTGCGCAGCGTGGGTCTCTGGGGAAGGGTGCAGGCTGGGACAAGGTCTGGTCGAGTGGTGTCTCAGGGCGAGACACGGAGACAATTTCAGGGCACTCTCCGGATGGCCCAAGCCCTGGTTCCTCTAACCGGTGTAGGCAAAGGGGCATGAGCTGTAGCTGTGGCGCGATAAAGGGTCGTTTACCTTCAGGATAAAGAAGCTGTTCCAGAGCTTCCGAGGAACTGGAAGGGGAAACAGACGCAATCTCAGCAACTGCTTTGCCTTTGCCTGGGAGAAATTGCTTGTGAGCAGCTAACGCTGACGAACAATCCAGAATATGCACCCTTGAGATCTGTACGGTCATTGGAGGTCTCCGGAGCAGGTGAGCATGATGCATCCTTGTGGGCCTTCATGAGTAGGTCTTGTCGTGGAGGCGCCGATGACGCTGATGGGTTATCGCAAGTTCTGATGGTCCATTTGGGTGAAGAGTATATTGCCATAAGGGATACTTACTCCGGCATTGGCACCCCTTCAGGATGCTTCTGCTTGAGCCTGCAAATAATATCTTCATTCTTACCGATTGCGCGGACAAGTTCCCGCTGGGAAACGCGCCATTATTGTTTGTATGGGTCTGATCGAGACAAGAATCCATACCTTGGCGAGTGACTGAAGCTGAGCGCGGGAGAGCTTGTGGAGCTCTGGACTATCCAACCCAAGGGTCATTTTGTGCAATCAGCGTCTGCAAGGGGTAGGTTGAAAAGTTTGCAGTGGGTTTTAACCTTGTGTGTTGTGCACCCACAAGAACTTGACTGGATAGTTATCACGTCGGGGTTGATAATCTGTGGTCAAATCCCGACACAAAGCAAGTCCGGACGTATCAACAATGGAATGAGACTTGAGCCATTGTTGTTTCATCTGGACTCTGCTTTGTGTTGAGCTTTAGCCCATCCACAGAGACTGCTATTGTCTGACATAGATATGTTTGACAAGGCACCTGGCTCCCACATGAACTGTTATCTTGTATACGTGCCTAAATAACAGTATCCAAAACGAACAGAAATCCGAGGGAGATACTAAGGTTGGGCTGGTGGGGTTTCGACAAAACCAGTGTGGCTAGAAATTCGATATCCGCAACGTTCCGAGTTGCTTTGATATATTCCCAATATGGCCATGGTCGTCTGTGAGCATGTTGTAGGTCCGGGTGGTAGAAGTATTGTTTTTCTTATGGGCCACTACGGACCGGGATTGCCATAAGACACACCTGAGTGATTTGAAATGATTTTCTTCTTCTTTCACACCCATCAATCCTCGTACTTGGATTGAAAGCATTCGCCATGGTAAACTTGCGATCCAAGTCCAAGGCAAAAGCCGTCGCAGTGAAAAGGGAAATTTCGGTCCTGACACCGCCTACAGCATTAGAAAGCTCAAACCTCAATGAAGAAACCCTTCGAAAGCTCCCTCGTGCGCAACTTCAGAAGCTCGCTATGGTAGGCGTCACACGTTTTTGTACCACATGGCGCGTACTAAAGGGAGGAAGGCTCACAAAGTGAGAGCAAACATGAAGAGCGAGTGGATTGTTCAACAATTACTGAACTTTCAGCTACCAAAGAAAAAAAGGTGAGCGAGGAAAGCTCAAATACAGTCGATTAACATTGATGGACCTAAAATGCAGATCCGCTGAGGACGATGCTGAGGAGGGGCCATCGCGAAAAAGAATTAGGAGTGAAGGTGTAATAGAAAAAATATCGACCTCACCCCAGATAGAAAATCGAGTAGGGCCACCGAACAACCACCCGGCTTTACAAGTCAGTATCAAAGGTAGGATTTGAGCACCCAGGGTCAGCTACAGTGCGTGACGTCCCGGTAATTTCGCAGATCCTCAACCCGGCTTGTCGGCCCCGCAATCGATACCCCCAACACACAAGACACCTCTTGTGCTCTCATACGATGAAGATCTCTTCAGTGGGACTGGGTCCGAGATGACCGAGGAGGAACAGCTTGACTTCGCCACACCCGTCTCGTCGCGAAGTGGCACGCCTCCCGCCGCAAATGTAGCGGACCTTGATCGCTGTGTCACCATCATGCGACAGATTTCTGCGCAGGACGTCGACCTTCTGAAAGAAGTGACAGACGTACGCGACACCGCTGCAAAGCTTCACAAAAGAGCTAGGGACGTCCGCGAACTCGTGAGGGCGGAAAGGGGTCGGAGGGAGCGGATCGAAGCTTATTTTCGATATTGGCAAGAAATTGAGCCAAGATGGAGTAGAAAATGGCTGTATGGAGAAAAGATGGTGCCGGATTATAAGATAGAGCTCCATGATTTGGACAAGTAAGCAGGACATTTGAGCGTTGCCTGGGTGGGAAGGGCTAACTTGACGCAGACCCGCTGGGCCGCCCACTGTTCCAGTGCGTCGGTATACCGAGAGGGTCCAGGATTCGGATAGCGAACACAACGAGAGACCGTAAGTACCAGCATACACCTCAAAACATGACTTGCACGCTAACTTGGCTTTCTAGTGTGCGAAAGCCAATACTGTCCCTGGAGGAGCTGAGGCAAAGAAGAGAGGCAATTGTTTCGAAACAAGAAGCGGAGCAACGACAACTCCAAGATTTACAAAGAGATGAAGGTTTCTCCGGATTAAGACCAGACGAGGCAACCGGTGTCGATGCCAACGATCCTAATGCTAGTTAGTTCTTTAGAAATCATTTTGACAGTATGATTGATTCGAGTCATAATTTAAATAAATAATTATCTAGTAAATAATTCGATAAGTGGTTAGCATATTAGTCATCTCGCTCCCGCACCCACCCAACCTTGATTCGCTCCTTCTTGCCAATCGCCGTCGTCAACATTCGTCGTTCACTTTCGACTAAACATGGCTTTTGGCCTAGTGATTGGAACTGAACGCGCCAACGCTCTTCAGGTACATATAATTTGATGAATTTATATGTGTTTTTTTCAGCTGACTTGGCGCTTTTTTTTTACAGAATGCTATCCAAGACGAGCTCATGAAGCGCGGTTTCAGTCCTGACGCTGGTCAGTTCCCCACCATCGTTCTCATGCAGTTCAAAGTTCACATGTACTATCATACAGACCCGGTCATGGCAGAATACATCACTATCATGATCATAAATAACAAGACTCCTGGTATGCCAACCTTTCCTGCACTTGGCATGTGGCCTTCTCATTACTTATCTCTGTCATTCCAGCTCAAATAACCTCTGAACTTGAAGATTGTAAGCATTATACATCTCACAGGTGTCTTCATGCTTACTGATTTGCGGTCTGCTGCAGTAATCGGCGCTGACTTTGGTTCGTGTGACCTTGCTCGAATTTTTTTGTATCTGTGTAATTCGTGTCGTTGCTAATAGCCATCTAATCCTAGACTCCAGCTTCACAGATTGGTTGTTTGTCGAAGCTGCGAAAGGCGCTCCTGAGTCGGAGATACCAGTAACATCGTCCACCTCTCCTCCCGTCACCTTGGCAGCTACCTCGAAACCCCAGGCCACTTCTGAAATTCCCGTTCACTCCCCCTCGACATCAGCAATTGAGCACCGGCGACCACTGAACCCTCGTCCTGCTGCACCCGGTGGTGTTCCAATCCATCAGCAAGCACTCTCCTCAACGCTTGGTCATGGACAAAAACGTACAGCTTCCGTACGATCACCCTCTCCAACTGGACATGGACCATCCAAAACGCGTCGCACGGATGTCCCAACCGGCCCTCGTGCAATGCAGAGCGGTGGCTCAAGAGGGGAGGCAGGCGCGAGTGGAAGAAGCCTATTAGACCGTGTTGGCGCACGAAATGGTCCACATCCACCATATGCGCGTGGAGATGAAATTCAAGCCCGCATTGATGCTGTTACGAACGGTGGCATACCCCCGGGAGGGGCAACGCCTGACCCGGGCATGATGATGGGTTTCCAGAACGGTGTTGGGATGGATATGACCGCGGCTAGTGTGAATGCGAATACGATGATGTTGCAGGAGATGATGATGAACCAGATGGCACTTATGGCCCAGATGGCTACCTCGATGGGGATGCTCAATCCCGCCACTGGTCAGATGATTGGTGGTGGCTTTCCAGGTATGCAGCAAGGAGATATGAGCGCGTATCAGGGGAGCGGTGTGTTCGGTCAAGCACAAGCACAAGCACAAGGCATGAACGGACGGGGAAGGGGGAACGGACGGGGGGCAAGGGGCCGTGGGGGGGGGCCAGGACGAGGTGGACATATTGGAGGATCACCCGTACCAACTCCCGAATCGCCCACCCCCATCCAGACGCAAGTGCTACCTCAGGCAGCCTCCGAGGTTGATGTAACCCGACCTACGGAGCCCTCCTCACCTATAAGCGCTCCAACACCTGTCCCTGCCCCTATGCAACAACAGCCTCTGCCTCAGCAACAACGAATACCCTATGCACTACCGGAACGGCCTCAATCTCCTACATTATGCAAGTTCGGCACCAAATGTACGAATTCTCAGTGCAGGTATTCACATCCTTCGCCGGTGGCTACAGCCGAGAGTGGCGTGGTACTTAGCACGGATGCCTGCGAGAAGGGCAAAGATTGTAAAGACAAGGATTGTATAAAATCACACGTTAGTCCGGCCGTCAATGCACCCGGTAGGCAACAGCCTCTTTCCTGGTCGCTTTTCCTGCTTACTTGGTATTTATAGGTGCTGAGCTTCAAAAGCCACCTTCGACACACTCGCATGCCGCGCCAGCTTTCACGAGCACAACCTCCAACACCATACCCTGTCGCTTTGGTGCCTCCTGCACCCGCACTGGGTGCACATTCTCTCATCCTTCGCGACCGGCCAACCCTCACTTTAACCAACAATGTCGTTTCGGTGCCGCATGTACTCGCGCTGCATGCCCTTTCCAACATCCGGAGAGCCGCGTACTGCCTACATCATTCCACCGTGGCTTATCCACTAACGGGCCATTGGTGAATGTACCCACCCCCGAGACGGGTTCTATGGGTGGGAGCGTGCATCGGAGTATGACATTCAATATCCCGAATAAGGGCGCTGGCACCACAGGCAATGTAAAAGAGAAATTAGAGAAGCAAATCAAGGAGCTGGAGGCCACGAAGAAGGCGGTCCAGGATGCGGAAGCGGCAGCAGCATCTAGCAAAAAGAATGACACGAAGCCCGCCGTTTCTATCGTTGCTTGATTATCGCGGGATCATGTCTGGGCTTCCAACTTTTAACGTTTGGGCTAGAAATAATTGCAATGTTCGAATGGACAAAAAAAACCAACATCTTTGTTGTTCTTGGTCTCTATTTGTTGTTATCGTTTCTAATCTCCTTTCCTTTTCTCTCTTCGCCTTTTGACTAATGGTGCATACGGTTGGGATTCACTCCCTCAGTCTCGCTCCACGATTGTGAATGCTGAACGTTGTATTTATCGCATTCGCTGACCGTCGTTATATGTCGTTTTTCTTACGTACCTTGCGCAGCTGTACTAGAACACGGAGTGGAAGACGAAAGAGTGGAATGCGATGTTGCTTGGGGACACCGCCAAAAAGGGGCGGTCGTCCTCATTCTTCCGTTTGTTCGTGGACGGAAATGAACCTGTTCATATCTTTATCATTAAGTGGCCCAAATTCCCGACCCAAGACCCCCTCATTGCTATCAATTCGCCAAGTATAGTACGCGCTTTGTTGAATGAAACAGATGCATGCACAGACGGGTCGTGGCTTGAACCGCATCACCAATGATTGTTTGCGACGTGGCGTTCTCGATTAGCCAATGGTGCCCGCCTACCTTATCACGACTTGGTTTGTGAGCGATCTAATTTTGTCTGACCAGTACGAGCGAGCTGAAACATATCAGTATTCGTTGCCATCACCGAGGTCCGCAGCTTACCCGCCATCACTGTGCTGAGATTGGCAAAGATGGAACACCTCCGTTGTTGGAATCGAGCAACATCAGGAGGTTCGCCAAGAACCGGGGGGTATATATCGTGCACTTGCCACGGAGGTCGGGCCACGTCTTGAACGGGTATGAAGTCCAGTTCAGTATGCACTGTGAGCGCGATGCCCTATTTCGTCTAGCGCGGTTAGGAAGTTTGGCAAAACGGGCAGCCGAGACGCAGTATGACATCGATAGGGTAGAAAGCAACCACTAAACCACCGAGGCCGGAGGATATGTAGTGAAGTGTGTAACTTAAGGAAGCGGGGCCAGTCTAAGGGACGAAGATGAGGTTCAAATAAAAGACTGTGCGTATGAACGGAAGTGCGAGTCAGCGATGCCACTTTTCTGTCTGTCACAACAACATTCATGGCGACGTTCGAGTACGTCGAATTCCCTGCAGACGTGGTTCGACTCAAACAGGGCGTCTGCGAACCAGAAAGAAAGATCAGAACGAGATTACCAGAAGAACAAGAAAAACACGAAAATGAGACCAAGTCAACACTTGAAATGCTCCTCAACACATCCCCCTCGGCCATCGTCGCATCCGCCATCGTATCCCCGAACCCGCGCCAGCAACCACATGGACTTCTGTCGACACGGGACCCGCTCTCAGTCCCAATCATGACCGCCAACTTTCGCCGTTTCATCTCCAAGGTTGGCCCCATATTCTGGCTTCAGGACCGCGTCGAGGAGATCATCCTCTGGAAACGAGGCTGGAAGCGCACCGCCGTCTGGCTCGCCGCCTATGCCTTTTTCTGTCCGTCTCCTCTTATCTTCATCTGTACTCATGTTCACTTTGTTCAGGTTGCTTTCCGAGAATGGCCCTGTTGATCCCGCATATCGCGTTGCTTGTGATAATGCTCTATTATTACCCGGATCCAGGTGCACCACCCGTACAGGGCAACGTTGGCGAGGGTACAATCGACTGGCAGGCCAACGTACAAGCCATACAGAATCTCATGGGTGCATTGTGAGTATCACCCGTCCAGCTCTGACCATCCATCTCATTCTGTCAACCAGTTCAGACGCACACGACGCCATCGTTCCCCTCTTGCCGTACCTCCGCCCACCGCAGACACCACCACCACCACCACCCTCGCCCAAACCACGGTCCTTGTTTGCCCCGACACCACCACAAGATTCCGTCTCGAAGCCCTTGCAAC
The DNA here is from genome assembly GCA_038089295.1 of Xerocomus amazonicus. Lineage (NCBI taxonomy): Eukaryota > Fungi > Basidiomycota > Agaricomycetes > Boletales > Boletaceae > Xerocomus > Xerocomus amazonicus. The sequence continues at coordinate 63,271 of JBBPKO010000020.1, forward strand.
ACGGTCTGAATGGCCCCGCTCCGGCCATCGACCCACAACCTCATCACCCACTGCTCATCGTAACGCTCCTCTCTTTCCTGCTCCTCCTCCCACTCCTCATGATCGATCTCCTCCCTCTTCGTCTCCTCTTTTTCCTCACTGGCACAGGCGCCGTAGCTGCCCTCCACCCATGCATCTGTGGACCGCTCTCTAGCATCCTCCTTCCCGCTCTCTCCGGCACTGGTCCGGGTCTCTCTCTATCTCTCTCTATCACTCCTCCCCGCCTTCCCTGCCTCCCGTTCCCCCTCGCACGCCACCAGCAATCCACTCCACTCACACCCACGTCACCCGCCCATACATTCACGTGCACGATGGCACCACGCGACATCTACATTCTTCTTCGACGCTTGGTCCATGATGATAGGCTTGACGACACCGTATGGCGAGCACCACAGGCGCAGGTCGAGTTGTGGGAGAACGAGCGATGGACACAGGATGTCGCTGAGGGGAGACGGCGCAAGTCGGCCGGGGTATCCTTGGTTCGCGAGGGCGAGGAGGACAGGGAGGAGGACAGGGTATCATCGTCCATGATGAACAGTGCAGACCTTGGAAAGGGAACGGTGACAGGGTCGGGGGTAGCATCGGTAAAGGGAGGAACGTGGTCCAAAGCCCATTTGCGACCAAACGAACGGATAGGCTGGACGAGGGGCAGGGACGGGTGGAGCGGGGTTGGTGGTGAAGTCAGGTGCGTCCACACACGGTGTCTCGTCCGAAATTTTGACACTTACAGCGGCCTCGATACGCTTTGTTTGTAGCAGCAACCTCACATTTTCACTTTCACCCGGGTGGGCGTTTATCGAGACGGAAGGCTGGCAGCCAGATCTCATTGCATCCTGGGCAGTCTCCGATGACGCAGGTGTGCCTAGCTCTGGTGCGCGCACACGTATGAGCGTATGTGAGGGGGCGGACCAAGGTCTGTTGTTCACGCTCGTGTAGGTCTTGGTTTCGTGCTAGACTGACGGACTGGCATTAGATGGCTGGACGTACACGACAGACACGTGGATACATCCCCGGCCGGACGGGCGACCAAGCGAGGGGTGGGTAACCCGTCGGCGACGATGGGTGCGGCGCGTGTATTTCAAAGGTGTCGAGTGACCCACAGGTCTCTCTTTTTGTTGTCGTGAATTGGACGTTTGGATTTCTTCTAGGTATATTAGATGTTGCATCAGGCGGGGCTGGATCCTGGTAATTGGGACTGGAAGATTCGTTCGCTCAGAGCTATTCCCCCTGGACGCCGATGCATGCAAACCGAATGTTTAACCGACGCTTCAGCACTGAGCACGACAGTTCGGAGACCTCATTAACCACAGTCTTCATTCATGACGGCGCTGTACGTCAGACGTGGGTGACAGTACAAGTGCATAATAACAAAGCATGCGCTCCAAGTTAACAACAACCACAATCTTGTAGTCAGTGGAGGCCGAAAGGTTATTCTGTGCGGAATCTACGTGGTATGCACATCGGCGGTCGATGATTGCGCCAAATGGATCAGCAGATCAAACCATCGATATCGAAAATGACATCTTCATAAACCCTGCGATAGAAAAAAACGCAAAGGAGTCACGAGAAAGAGGTCATACACGTTTTTGATTCCAAATAGACTGAGGAGCAGCAGGGCAAACAAGCGCAGATCTGGTCTAACACCAGTCCACGACACCGTAGACTGGACTTCGGGTAGTTTCATCAGCCACAAGATGATGTAGGACTGAACTAGGCAGTCAAAAACTGCACCTTGGTGTGGTGCGTCGGCATCACAAGATGAATCCATGTGCGACACATTAGAATTTTGCAGTAAATCGATACCAGTACCACACAATCACATCTACATCCTAGACATTAGAGTATCGCGTCCGCAGGCAGATAGTTGGATAAGGAATAGCTCTTTTCATAGGATTGCCTTACAAAAGACGCCTACTTGCTCCCACCGTACCGTGCCTTACGACCAATGTCAAAGGGTATGTACTTGTATTTGATCATATGTCTTGCAAGACTGGGTGAGAAATGACACGATGACGAGCGAATGGACTTACTGGATTTGTCGCCGCATTGTCAGCGCGAACAATACGCAGAAGTACACAACCAGGATCGGCCAATAGACGGGAACGTCAAACATGTCAGAGGTAGTGCACATGAGCGAGATGATCACGGCTCGAGTCGCACAAAGCCTAAAAATAAGTGTTTCAGCCCCTCTGGAGGTGGCGGAGGTGGCGGACAATTACCAAAATTGCCACTCGGGTAATCGCCTCACAAAAGGCCTGAACTCGTCATCTCGTTGCGATGGAAGCACGGGACCATCATCAGTTGCACCCTCTTCTATTTCGTCCGCAAGCAAATCATCCTGAAGCGAAGGGTCAAATTTGGGTTGCAGGAAAGCCAGTAACAAGTTAAGAAGGTAGATAGCAAGGCCGTCTGGGAAACGTCAACACAATGAAACGATGAAGAGCAAAAAGCACGTACAGCATACTGTTTTCGACATCCACAACGGTACGTTAGTTACCATCTTTTTGTACACAAAAATTGACACGGACCGATGTACCACTGAACAGGGTGTCAGCTGCGAGAATGCGCAATGAATCATATAGACACTTACCCCGTGGGACAAGACGATTCGCAGCATGAACAAACTGAGCAGAGCAAGGGTTGCGAGCCAGCGCTGAAGGACGTGAGGTGTCCACCGGTCTAGAATTTGTTGGTATTGGCGCTGGGCTTTTGAAAATGTCGCTTGGATCGTTTGGAGCGGCATCGACGCTGGTTCGTCTGAGGACATCATCCTGAGTCGTAACACGGGAAAGGAAATGGGCCAAGGAGCAAGTTTCGTTCCCGTCCACTGCCAAACCTGCGCTAAACTGCACTGCTTTAAAGCGGAGATTAACGGACATTGAATATCATTGATGCGCTCGTGACCATTCCGTCCTACATGACTCTACGAATCAATGCTGAGCGCTGACTGCTCCACGCTGTTAACCGTCATATTCAAGCGACTAGTACTGCAGCCTGATGGTGTTCTCAAGGACTAGCAATAAGATATCTAAAGCGGGGAGTCTGAGGTGCCGGCTCAAGCGCTCAGCGCTCCAGCCATCAACCCCCGTTATTCCATTACATCTGCTACCATGAGAACCTACACAGAAAAAATACTTGTGATACCACTGGCGAACAGTTCAGAACAAACAGGGAATGACCGCCTTTCTATCCTTGGGGTAATCCGGGAATTTCTCGAGGTACCAATGGTGGCCCTTGTAAGCCCTCGCAATCATGAGGAGAACCTCTGACCAGAAAAAAATCCAAGGCGGCTGGACTGAAGACACCAGTGCGTCGAGCGGCATCATGCGAGGGATGGGTGCGGCAGCGAGGGCAAACCCGAACCACTCAAACCATTCGCAAAGATAATTGGGGAACGAGACATATGTATACAGATATCCGTGCGGAATCCCGTAATATTCCCTTGATTGCTTGTTGGCATCGTCGTCAGATTTCGCTCTAGCTTTACCCTTGGCTTTGGCGTTGCGACGGATGTCAAGGAGGACTTCGTCGTGCAGGATGTTTCCCGCAAGACCAAAGGCCCATATGACCGTACCTAGCCAAAAGAGGGGCCGGGAGAGGGCATCCACGAGAAAGGCAGAGGCGAGTCCAGAGTGAAGATATGTACCCAGCAGAGTGCCATTAACAAGATTGAACGCAATTCCAGTCATAGTAACGCCGATATGAGCTTTAGAACGTGACGGAGTGCGGAGGGGGGATATGATGGAGCGATTGGCATAGTGGATTAAGAAAAGGCCAGCGAGGATGAGTTGGGCAGGGGAGAGGGGCTGCTGTTCAGCTGGGGACGAGGCAAGGGGCCTGGTGACAAGCGAATAGATGAAAGACACGGGCGAGACGATTTCCATGACAATCCAGGCGCGAATACCGTCAACAAGAAAGATGCTGTCGGTCGAAGGGGTGAATCTGCCAAACGGTGCATCGATGAAGAACTGGAAGGGGCAGGCGATGGGTGGTGCGACGAAAAAGATCTTTCTTATGGCTACAAGGGAACGTTAGCTTCGAATGGAGATGGGTCAAAGGCTTACTGTCATAGAGTGCGTGCATGGCGTTGAAGGAGGAGAGGACCTCTGGATGACTAATCATTCCAATCCTACCTAGACATGACCAAGCTGCATCTGAAGCGCACACCAGCGGAAGTAGAGAAACGGGCGCGACGTAAAGCGTACAAGGCGGCGAAAAGGGCAGAGAAACAAAGGCGTTTGGACAACTTTGAGACAGAGACATGCAACCGAAGGCGAAAGCGGAAGTACCCTACCTCTGACGACGACGTAAACCTTTCTTCGTCCTACTTGCCGGACTATGATGCTATTCGGAGCGAACTAGAGGAGATGCGTTTCAAGGAAAAGTTGTGGGGCGCACTCGAAGAGGACGAACGGTTGGTCGGGATTAATACCCGATTCAATGATTATGTCCATGTTCCCGATAGGTGGACTCGTGATAAACACCACTTGGCGGATCCACAGCATATGGACGATGACGAATACGCCGAGTGGATCAGGGAAGGCATGTGGAAGTGAGTGACTTGTCATACATGGTTGCGACACTTCCAGTTGATCATTTGTACGCAGGAAAAAGCACGCACAGGAGTACGAGGAACAAGCAAAACGGGACGCAGAGAAAGCAGCCCGGAAAACACGGGAAAAGGAAATTAAAGCAGAGACGTCCCGCCTCGAAAGACTTATTTTTGAAAAGGAAGAGAGGCACAGAGAGGAGAGGCAGAGACAGCGAGAGGAAGAACACCGACAGTGGTACGAACGCCGATGGAAGGCGTTATTGGACCCCCAGAGGCACAATCATGAGCCGTTGACGTTCCAGGACATTCCGTGGCCGCTCTTTGCAGCATCGTTTAAAGAGAAGAAAGCTTCAGACAACGGATCACTGCTCTCTGTGGACCATATCACCCCAGAAGCTGTTGGTGCATTTCTATTGCCAAATGTCAGAAATGCTGGCTCCTTCGCCAACGACGACAACGTTTTGAGGCGAAATCGAGATAAACTCAAGGAAACATTGTTACGATTCCACCCTGACAAGTTTGAAGGTCGCCTCATGCACCGTGTCCTAAAGCGTGACGTAGGGAGTGTCAGGGAGGCTGCAGGACAAGTCGCCAGAACCCTGAACACGCTCATGAACGAGAAACCGTGACAATCTTTTGAATCATACATATGAGAACATTGGTGCAGAAGTTTGATATCCCATTCTAGGACCCACTTGCGAGCGTGTTACGCTGGAACAGTGGTACTCGTTCGACCGGTTGTGACCTTCCCCGTCAATTCGTTCCTGAGACTCTGGTCTTCCTGGATAGGTCGGGTCACGAGGTGTCGTTCAAACTTAGTGGCTAGAGTACCGTGAAGTGTGATGACCCCATCGCTGATGGGATACCAATAATCACATGTGAGTGATAAGATAGGACACTTAGCGATGCATGCTAACTATTAGGAAGTTCAACTGTTTCCCCTACTTCGTTACAGGACTACCTAGGCTTGATAAAACCCATGTTTTATGCAAATCTATTGCATAGAATGTTTATAATGTGCCTTCTCTGTCCCTTTAGCTGTCTAAATCTAACTCGTAGCTCCGGAGATATGCATGATTACCCAGAGCAAATTTGCGCCTGATAGCATATCTCTTCTGGATTGCCTTGACAATATCCACTCTAGTTGACCACCGCCTCACATTTTTACACATGCAACTAACTACTTTCTTACAACGCACTCGACTATGATGCATCACAGGACCTGGAGCAAGAAGGCCAATGGGCTCAGACAGTCTGGGCTGCTCAGCATTCTTGAGGAATGGCGCACAGAACAGAAGCTCCCATACAACTTGGGTTCACTTTGAGCGCTGTACTCCACGAAGGAGACACCAACAGAAGAGTTCATCCAACTCGTGCAATATCACCATACTTTTTCGAGAAGAACTCGACGAGGTTGCCGATTCTACCAAGAAGCGAGGGGCGCATTGCCTCGCCTCGCTGGGTGCCTCAAGTCACGTTCTCTAGTATGGGGCAGGTCGTTGTCACGTACCTTGTCTTTGCCAAGCCAATTTCGTACCTTGCTCATCACCACCTACAGTCAGATCAATCCAATGATCGGTGGAGGCAATTATGACCCGCAAGGCTGTTTCGAACGTGCGACAAGTCGCCGGCGCTTGGGCCCGTCATCTGTAGGCAAGTAACCGAACGCTAAAAAATACGAGTGTGCGCATTGAACCGACCGTCGTCTGGAGGGGATACTGTGTCGATCGTCGTAGGACATGTTACGCAAGAGGGTGTTGAGAACCGACCGATCAGACCAAGTTACTTCACTTGTATACTCATTTTTACTCCAGAGAGATCGTGGACTTAATGGACGGTTGGTTGGACAGGAAAGAGTTGCAGGTTCACCCCGACAGAGTTAGGCGGGGCCCACGGCCATTCTTATAAGCATAAATCACCGAACGTGCACTGTGCAGCTAGTCTCGTGACTGGCAGGCCTACGAGATGGATGAGGTACCTCCCGTCTCCCTCACCCCTGTGTACAGTATGAGCTGGCGATGGGTCCTCTTGCTTTCTTCCTCGGTCATTCAAGCAACTATTCACGAACACAGATGATTTCGACACCGTGAAACAGCCGATTGGGTGGATGTCGGCGTAAATTTCCGACATGAGGATTTACGTGGCAAACAAGTACATGTCGCTCTTTGTCC
>JBBPKO010000020.1:95514-128708 GCA_038089295.1 Xerocomus amazonicus
TTGTGTGAATCTTGCAAGGAAGTTGCTTAATGAGTCACATACGATTATGCCATAACCCTCTTTGTGCTTGTACGGGACGTAATCAACCACCTCTATCTTGTCAGACGTTTTCAACTTCTCTTTCACAAAGTTCAAAGCTCGTAGCACTGGCGGGTGCGGCAACACAACCCCATCGTGGATCATGATCCCCACGCGGAGCCTTTTCTGGCCAATATCAGGGATTCGAAGAGGGATTGGGAGGAGGCCAGGATCTTTGAGCCAAGGCTCTGTGTCCTGCACAGCCTTTATCAGCATTCCCAAATCCCTTGCTGACCTGCACATAGGCCCCGCGGACGGAACTGTTCCGTCGTTGCCGTTTTGACTGTTAAGGAGGTGAAAAAAACCTGACACAAGGGAGTGTGATAGTTACTTACTAAAAGATAAAAGGGGTAAAGGGGAATGTGCTCGATGTCGGGCGAATTCCATATAAACCAGTGAATGCGCAAGGAGCCCGAATAGAACCCCCGCCATCGCTGTATTGCAAGATGAGATAAGGTGTCTGACGTGAAACCCGGGCACTTGCCTTCCTATACCCATACAAGACCCCTTCAACGCTAATAAAGCTGACTCTCCACCAGAAGAACCACCTGGGGTCAAATTGAGATTGTGGGGGTTAAGCTGAATTCCGGCCACCTTGTGTCAACCTCTACGATGCGATGCAACACGGAGCCTACCGTACGACCGTAAAACGACCGAGTCTCTAAATGCATGAGTGACTGAGGTTGATTGGTCTTTACATAGAAGACTACCACAAGCCGTCAACTGTTAACAAATATCCCAAAGTATTTGGAACTCACCAGCTCCAAGTTCGCGCAAAATGCTTACGAGGGGACAATCATCGGGTGATACCTCCAGATTAGACAGGAAGCCTCCAGAGCCCCACCGGCCTCTCACGGGCACGAGGTCCTACACACAATCAGGTACGACGGAGACCTAGGTTCTACAGTGAACGGTACCTTGATGGAAATAGGCAATCCGTGCAAGGGGCCGATCGTCTTGTTGTTAGTTTTGAAGTAATCGTCGAGTTCCCTGGCTCGCTGAATTCCCTCCTCGAGGAAGAAATCGGTCAGGCAAGCGGTCAATTGGTGCGCGATGGCGGCACGCTTCCCGAACGCAGTGACAACCTCGACCGCGGTCAACTTGCCTGATGCAATTCTCGCCAGAACATCCGTTGCATCGAGATCGGTAATAGCGAGTTCCTCCTGGGTGAGGATTCCACAGGTCTCTGGAATTTTAGTGACATTGAGTGGTGGGTTGGTGAGATAGGATTCTGATAAGCGATATTCGTCTGGGATCTGCTTCTGTAGGCGCGCTAGCTGGGCAGATACCAGCTTTTTAAAATACGCGTTGCCTGTGGATCCTTGTGTTCTGGATGCGATAGACATGAGCTGAAAATTTGACTTCAAAGACGGGTTTATATACATACCATAACCATTGGCAGGAGCTGATTTGGCTCGTCGGTTACTATAATGTGATGATTACGTAATAAATGCAAACAATGAACAATAAACCTGCCAAATATGTCGAGTTTAACATTTATTAACTAGTTATTTATGACCTCCTTGCCACTGGTCGCTCCGCTCTTTCCAGCGGGAAAAGAGCCTTTTCCTCCAGGCATACCAGAGGAAGACCGCTCACAGTTCTTGCAAGCCAAAAAATACCAGACATGGATGACCTACGGGATGGAGTCGTGTGCAGCCAAGACTGTCATCGCCGGCATCGGGGGTAAGTGTCACCCTTTGCTCGTCAGAATGTACATTTATTATCTTGCTTTCTATTCCACAGGTCTCGGCATCGGTGCCTTTTTCTCCCTCATGTCGGCGTCCTTTGCGTATGAGGATCCATATTTACGCGCACAATCACAGGCGGGAATGACCAATACCCAAAAAGCGCGTGAAATCTTCAAGGACATGGGAAAGGGGATGTGGAGAAGTGGAAAAGGATTTGGCAAGGTCGGAGCCCTCTTTGCAGGCATTGAATGTGTCATCGAAGCGGCAGGTCGTTTCGCATCGTCTTCTCGATTGGGTCCTCACTCCGTTCACTAGTATCGAGCAAAAAACGACATGGTGAATCCAGTGGCTGCCGGGTTTGTTGCAGGTGGTATTCTCGCACGAAACTCAGGACCAAAGGCTGTCTTGGCAGGTGGCCTGGCGTTTGCGGCATTTTCAGGCGCAATTGATCTGTTCCTCCGTCGGGAACCTGCAGAGTACGCATGATAGCATTGATTTGTTGTGAAAGACATCTAACCGTGTTGCAGTGATGACTAATGTCTTGGATGTCATTAGACACCGTGTAACTTATTCCTGGACCCGCAACGCATCTAGAGCATTATACTTACACCACTATACCTCACACGTCCATCTTAATGCAATCTATGACATTCCAGCTCGGATATGCTTTGGTCACACCTGCATGGCTAGCTCACCTAAGCGTTGGTGACCTTTTATTGACCTCAAATGGTTGCATTAAGCGTGCTCAAAGATAGCGAGTCGAAAACAGTGCTCCCTTGTTTGCCCCACCATGTACAATATTTGTACTCTCCCGTCTTGTTCGTTTACCCACGAAGCCGACTCAGAGCGAAGAGACTGAAATAGCTTTCAGATATTGCTCTACCATGTGTGACGGATGCTCGGACCCTTGTAACCATCATCGATCAACCAGACAAACCATTGTATTACTTGTAACAGGCTTTCTCGCCGACTCAGAAGCCAACAGCAAGGCCCGACGAGAGTTTAGTGATACATCCAGGAGGGTTCATATCACTGATGAAACAACAGTCAGAAAGTTCGCAAACTGTTTGGCCTAGGGCAAGACGAGCCAGCGCGCAAGGAGCTTGGGAAAGTTAGGTGTCCCCAACCCAGTAACAGGATCCCATCCCACCGTCGCGTTAAAACCCTCGGTGCCGCAGCCTGGGTTTGAGCCACTCGTGATATCATTGAATGCGCCAACAAACTCAGAAGAGTATATCTACACATGAGATCAAATTCCTCCACCATGGTACCCAATCACGAGGGTACTTACCGTCGGGTTGATGAATCCGATAGATCTCTTATTGAGAGCAAGTCGAGCATCATTGATCATTGCGAAAATCGCTGCGCTAACTGGGGTAGCGGCCGATGTTCCATAGCCGCGGTGAAACGCACCATCAATCTATGTAATACACATGTGAGGTTGAATACAAAGCAACGAGGATACCTGTTCACATACGGCAATAACATAATTTGCACCGTTGGCTGAAATATCAGGATATGCCCGGGACTTAGGAATTAGCATCCAACGCTGTAGGACGAAGACAAGGGAAAATGCACACCCCAGTTGAGTTCCAGATCGAAGGGGGGTAGCTTGGGGGATAATACGTCAAGTAATAATTTACAGCATTCTTCTGGTAATCGGGAACCGCAAAATAATTGCTGAATCCGCCACTGGAGTAGATCTGCTCCATACATGCTGTTTCAGGCTCAAATACAGTTGCGTTTGGTTTTACCATCGTTGCGCCAACAGAGGTAATGTATGGGCAAGTTCCTGGGAAGCTAGGATTGAAGATTCTTCCGCCCGCGATTTCTGTACCTAAAAATTGGAATTAATGACCACCCGATACGACTCCAAGTGAACAACCCTCACCATTAGGACTAAGACAGGTATAATTACTTCCCGCTACACCGTAGTCCCCGGAGCTGTACAACATCGTGATTCCCATAAGTCCGAGCTTTGCATATTCAGCGCACTGCCGCTCGGCATAAAAACGGGTGAGTTGGGCCTCGTCGTATTGGTACGACGTCGAGATCACGTAAGTCGGCTTGACGGTCCCACAGGCCAGAGGACCTTTCTGTACGTGGGATCAAAATGAACATTAGATTCGCAGATCCACATACCATCGTAACCACCCGGCTGTGAGTCGGGATAAACGCCATCGACAACAGGATCATCACCACCCTCAAAGGTACAGTAGCTCCCGTCAATCGCATCCAGGAAATTGTTGAACGATGCGCCTGTCCCAAAGTGACTCTCAAACACGATGACAGGGAATAAAGTGGTACCTTCTATCGGGTCTCCGACCTGGAACAGTGTCACATTTTGTTTCTCCGTGACTAGGGTCATCCCGTATTGCAAGTCCAAGTCAGACTCCCCATTGTACGAAAGATTCTGGATCGCAGTCTGTGGATACCCTTTGAACAGACAGACGTGTACATGTAATTCAATCTGGAAAGAGTGTCCTTACCGCCATCAATCGAAACCAGATAAGGTTCCTTTCCAACAAGTGTGGCTGAGAAATTCCGAAAGAACATTTGCAAATCGTTCGGCAGATAAGCCTGTGGAGAATACTCCACTGTAGCCGAAAAAAACGCTCGGTATCAGTTCATACCACGTGGAACGGCTATAAATTTACGCACCAACGCCGAAGCTGTTCTTGTTGGAAGCGACAGGCTTGTAGAAAAAGTCATATAGCACTCGAAGGCAGATTGGTGTGATATACTCGTCACATTGTTCCAGCTCGCCAACGCTCTCCGACACCGTACTAGCCACCTTTGGCAAAGTGATACCGATCCCTGGTTGTCCGATACGTCCAATAGGGTTTGTATCACCATCACCGGACCGACGGCTCAACTTGGCATCAAAGTGCACCGAGGGAGTCACGAAGTCGACATGCGGCTGTACATGTCCAGGAAGATGGTATACCTCACAAGCTTGTTGAGCCAAATCAGCTCAGTCACAAAAAGAAGAACGTTTGGACTCACCTACGTGCTGTTTCCCCGACGTGTGCGTGTACACATTGTACTCGGTGTCTATCAGCCGCTCCGCTTCTTCAACAGTCACGTTTACTTGGATCCATCCCCTGGTCCGACCAAGTGAAATTCGGTGCTCTCCAATGCCACTCGTAACTAGCCAATTATGGACAGTATCAATGGTCTCTTCGGTTGGTGTGAACGTGCGAACAACTTCCCATGCGGACCAATGTTTTCCATAGTTGGGGGATTTGGGATGAGAGACGTCAAGAAGGTATGATCCTATATCGTCGATATTCCTCTGCTTGAGTGCAAATCTCAAGGGAATGGTGGAGGTGGCGTCATGGCGTTTTGTCAGAGTCCAACCATGAGGGAGCACCGTGCGTCTTTCGTGAACATTGTAATGACTTGAGGAAAACACTGCACTCGCCAGCAGCGAAAGAGCGAGGACCACGAGCAGAATGCTCATTACAAGCCAGACAAAGTGCTGGAGTGGACGAACACTGGTGATTTTAAGTGATTCAACCGAAATGGTTGAGTGCCATTTAATTACCATCCGGAGTTAGGTTAACAATATTATGACGAGTCATTTTCGTTGTACTTTGTGTGATCGGGATAACCAAGGTGAAGGTGACAATTAGCTGTAGCTGGACCCGGTTTCCAGAATCCTTCTATTGGCCATACTATATCGTTAGTTGTGAGAGGGATCTCAACGTACGTGTGCCAGGCCATTAAATAGTCAAGGTACTTGGCAACACATCAGCAACTCTCGTATTCATCACCGTAAAAGTGCTTTTCGACTGGCTAATAAACAGCAGTTTTAACCTTCAAAGATACCTTCACTCGTCGAAACGTTGTCAACAAGGCATATGTAGTCGCGGTGAAACCCAAGCCCCGTGATATTATTAATTAATGAATCATCGAACAATTACAGCACCATAGACGCGCTCAAACGCCACTACGCCAATGTCCCAGACATGGCGCTGAGCCTCCCATTGTACGCATTGCAGAAAATCAATTGTGATGGTCAAGTACATCTGTTAACCGACGCGCATGAGTGGGTCGCTCGAATTCTCAGCACCTGCGTACAAACCTGAGAGACGGATCGCAATCCCACATTTGCCCCGAACAAGCAACCGAGGATCGAGAACGCAGAGTAGGCTGTCAAGAGAACACCCATCACCTTGAGCGGCGCTGTAAACCAGCACCACAATGCCCATGTGCGGAAAAGAAACACGCCTGTCGTCATTATCCCTTCCCTAGACCAGTCCCACATAGCGCGAGAGAGACGACGCTGGCTAGGCCACCCAGGGCTCAGAGGTGTCAGCCCAAAGAGACCCCCTACAGACGTCCAAAGTTCAACGGGTTGCATGCAAGGCTGGTAATACATAAACGCAGAATCAGAGCTGCCATATCCCCCATGAGGCTGGGGCTCATTCGATGCCCCACCGGTGCCCTCTAAATCCTGCGCTAGCGCATGACAATAGCGCACCCCAAGGTACTCCACTGCGCCGTGGAGGAGATGGCCGTTCACGGTCGGCCCACAGAGCACCGCCTCGAGACGTGAAGCGCAACCATGCTGAAGTGAAGTCGCAGAATCCCGGAACAGGTCGTAGAAACGCCCAGCTGCTCCTGTCACCTTGTTGAGTGCGACATCTCCCGTTTCTGAGGAGGCAAAGTGGTTGAAAATGACGAGGATGCCTGCGAGGATGCTGAGATGGAAGCTAAGAGGTATCCAAGCCATGGGAATCCCAACCATCCGTTCCACGACGGGGGACGGAAATGTCGTATGGTATAAACAAAAGCAAACTTGAGTGATATGAGCTGGTGGCTGAAATTAACGCAGGTTAGATATGTTACATCGGAGCAGATAGTGAAGCGGGAGGATGAACAGAAATAAACTACACATAGACACCAGGATGGTTAGTATACGAAGGTGCCACCTCTCCTCTCTCGCTCACTAAACCAGACACTAATTGCTCGTACAAGTGGATCTGGCCGGCGAGCGAATCTGACGAAAATCCGCCAGTTCCTCGTGACAAATTCGGGCCCGTTGCAAGAGGTGACATAGGTTCCGAAGGTGCTGGTGAGGAATCCGTCGCGTGGGAGCGTGTACGCGCCTTTGTTTTCGGGGGAGCACGACATGGACATGTCGAAGTGTCTCCAGGGGAATCACCCTCCGATCGAAGCGCTTCGTAGTAGCGCGGGAGAGTGATCCATTCCGACGTGCAACGACACTGCAAGTGGAGCTGAATGGGCTAGATCTTGGCAACGGATTCGCAGCCAGCTTACCGACAAGATTACCATGGGTACTTGTATGATGATGTCGTACAGTTTCTTTTTCCCAGCTGTGCCCTCTGGTTCCTCCCTTTCCACCCTCAGGGTTATCTTGAGCGTGTGGCTAACCATGACATTGCTACCCTTGGCCTTGTTCGAGTGATGTAAAACTGAGCAGGATTCTGGTATTTGCAGTTCGTGGCGAATTGTCCATGGCCCCGGTCCCATGAAAGAAGATGCAGCTGCGCTTTCGTCTTCCCCGGGATTGATGAAACGATACAGCGGTGACTTGTGGAACGCATTTGCCTCCTCTAGTGATAACGGCAAAATCGGACGGGTGTACCGATCCACCAAGCTAGTATGCCTGATAACTAGTAAGGTGGCACGCCGTATGGTATCCAACCGTGCCCGTGACTGTGTTTGAGTATAGTATTCCGTCCGTTCTTAAAAATGCTAGTGGTTAGTCATGTTCGCATCTTCGTGAAGAGGCTCAGCTCACCATCCAGACATACGGAGATGCAGTGCACTTTGATTTTTGCCAAGGGCAAGATCGTAAGCTCAAACGGAACTTTCCCCCCGACGGGAAAGGCATGTCCCGCAATCTGGACACGGTATCGGAACTGATTTTCCCATTGTTTCTCCAGATCGATCCCTTCTATGTCCTCCGATTCGCTATCCATTGGTTGACAGATAACAATGACCTCTTCCGATGCAGTTATCTTTGCATTCAATGTACCGGGTCGCCTGACTTCAGCCTTCACTCTCCACGTCAGTGTCCCATGTTCGGCCTTCATCGTCGGGGGAGAACTGTTCGGGATTGTGAAGAATATCGGATAGGTGTATGTCCCTGCGCAGATCATTACATCATACACGAAAGGCGGATGTGTCGGAAACGTACCTTCCGGGAACATAATCCAGTCTGGGCTATTCGCATCATCGGCCGATGGAGGCCCGGCCCCTTTGATTTCGGACAACACATGGGTCAAGCCATGGATACTCACTTGTGCCTTTCCTTTCCCCTTAGCCAACGATCGTCCACGTTCGGGTCCCTGTTCTTCTAGCCGCGGCTGAGATCCAGCCCGGGGGGATCGTGACCGCACACGGTTCTTCACAGCGTCCACGACATGCACGATGCTTCGAAGTGAAAATTGCGAGTGGGATCGCCCTCTGGGGTCCAATACTGAGCTACGACCCGAAGAGTTGGTTGCGATGCGAGATAGCCTGAAATACGCAACGTTGTCAGGTTGCTGGGCGCACGTGTCCATGCTCTCCTCTGTGTCCTCTAGAATTTCTCCGTTGCTCGACGTGCGTGAGAGCGCATGATCACGGCTTGAGTGCATACTGGATACCGGCGAACCGGGAGGGATGTCCGGTGACCCGCTACATCGGGGTGAAACGGAGGGACCTGAAGCGTGGTTCAAGTTTCCACAAGAATGGATAGCAGAGTGCTTACTCTGCAGCCCCGTGATTCCTGAAGCAGAACAGGTAGTTGATCTTGATCTTCCTGCCACAGAAGGACCCTGAAGATCAATATTGAGGAACGGAGGGGTATCAGTTGCCTGGCTGGGATACGGCGGGGTGGCATCAGTCCATGTTTGATCCTGCCATTGAATCCTGCCGTTACCGGTTTCCAGCTCATGTGAGCCGGAGTGTCGCCTGACCCTTAGGGACCGTGGGTCGAGACTGGCACTGCGGGAAACTGGAGAGTCCGATGATCCATTATGGTGGCGGCGGGAATTATGGTGTGCAGAGGACGCGGTGTGGGCATCTAGAAATTGTACTCTCGGCTTTGCAGATGCGGCACGTTGCTGGGTCTGAGACGTGGGCCCGACCTTGAACACCGACATAGATGCAGAATGGACCTTGTATTGTTCTGTTATCTCAATCCGAGTACGTCCGGCGGCTACATGATCACACCCCTAGTTCGGCACAGCATACACGTAATATGTGGTAGGGTGACGGTACCTTGGGTATAGTGCGTAACCGCCTTTGCCTGCAACTCGAGCTCGATGCTCGATACCTTGGTGGGCCTTGCGAGCTTGAGAGTGAGAAGACCACGAACAACGGCTGGAGGCAGCATCTCACCGTCATGATGACGGGAAGTACGCTCGCGAATGGAGCGGAGGGGGACGACTGGTTGGGTCAGTCGGATAGACAGCTGGGAGGGATGCATTGGGCTGTGGTCGTCCTTGGACTACACGATGCGGTCCCTTTTAAGCTGGGAATCCAACAAGGACCTAGAATGCTTCAGGAATATCAAAGCGGTTATGCAAGCGCGTGCGGAGACAGACCGTGCAGAACTCTAGATGCTTATATCCAAATGAATGACCCATATTCAGAGCAGCTGTTTACGGATCTGTTCCACGCCTTTCAATAACGGCCGTTGGCTCCGAACCGTTCTTGACGTTTTGACACGGTTGCTGTTGTAGAGATATTTTGGGTGACAACCATTCCAAGCTCGTGTCATTGTTCGTTACACTTCAGAAATAAAATGTTGTTGTCCCCAGTGTGCCAAAACGAAGATGTCTAACCTGGCAGAGATGACATTCATTAGGCTCTTTTCAGTAGGTGGAGCGTGCATAATCCATCATGTGCATCATGTATATAATAGAATGAAGCATAAGTCTAATAAATATATCAATCGTGAAACGTTCAACCAATCACACGTGAGCCAAGTCAGGGTTTCGGTATGAACACAGATATGACCATGGCGAGCACAGCACCACCAAAGCATGTAGATGCGAATATACTGACTTCGGTTGGTTGCGACGCCCATGCGTAACAGAGGATGCCGGTAATAGCGAGCACGAATCCTATTGAAGCAAGGAACACACACAGTGCGTGAGTCCGACTCAAGAGGTGGGATGACACATTTGACATGAACGGCCCAACTTGCTCAACATGGGGGTCGGTCGAAATAACAGGGGGTTCGACAGGATATGAGCCCTTCTTTGCTATCTTTACGGGCCCACCGTCGGTGTTTGTGAGGGTTTGCCGTACTTCTAGTCCAAGATCGACGGTGGGATCCCGCTCGACGTCTCTGTCGACGGATCCTGCGAGCGGGGAGTTTACGAGTTTGATTCCTTCCACGATCATCTCATCACGAGTGGCTTCTTTCAGTTTAAACCTGATTAAGAGAAACGCGCCCAAAAATGATAGGATGGCTGTATGTAACGTGTGCGTCTGGTGTGTTAAATAATCGCAAATACGCCACGTACCAGCATAAACGTGCACGATCAAGGCTCCAAGAAGACTCGCATTTGACGCCTTGAGAGTACCGCTTGCCCAGTCACTGGAAGCGGCTGGCTTGGTGTTCACCAGCATAGCAGCTTCTGTAGAAGCGAAGAAAGTAGTCTGCAAATACGATGATGTTCAGGTAAGCACAACGACACCACTGAACAACTCACGATCAGGCTGATGAGCTGAAGTCGTTCCTGCCAGGAGTTGACAAGGTTTCTCATTGCACGCTTCCGCGCCCTTGAATCCAATGCGTCTTGCTCTTCCTGTGTGACTAAGCACAAGGATAAGTTATCAGAGGTAAACGGAGTGGTCTTGACAAACTTTTCTTTTCTGGTTGAGACATCAGCACTATTCCCTCGTCCAAGTCATCCAAGTCGTGACGGTGCATCGCTGATCGCATGAATCCACCGATGCCTGGTCCAGGTTCTGTACGAGCTCGCGCGCTCGAAGTCATGATTCTATGAGGTCCTAGAGATGGCTTTGTTAGCAGGCTGAACTTTTGAAGATGATGAGCAGAACCGGACGGGTGGGTGGGTAGGAGCGTACGGAACTCATTTCGCCGCCGCGCAGTCCTAAATGCTTGTTTGATACTGTTCGACACGGAGTTGGAAGCAGGTGAATCTGGGAAGGAGGGAGAAATGTTAAGCAGTTGTACTCCGTGGTTCACGATTTATACCTTTAGAAGCCATGGGCCAGTGCCAAGACAGTCGTACGTTGATTTGCCGTGCTCCACTGTGGCTGGAGAGCGTCAAGTAATCCTTCCATGGGAATGACTCGGTTCAAAATACTGTAAGAATAGTAAAGTGAGCGCCGCTGTCAACTTGATTTTCAAAATACATTGGCACCTGTTCAAGCTTGGTGCACTGTTTCGTTCAAACATAACCTTGAACCTTGTTACATTCATCACAGCCTTCGCTTTCACGCGGCACGACGTTTGTATAACCGGGATTTTCTACCAACAGATCAACGTGTCCAAGGACTACGTTCACAGCTTGACTATGCGGCCAAGTCATCGTTCCCTGACAAGCATATTGCTGTCTGCTGTCACGGCTATCTGCATAACCCGGGGACTATGTAGTAAACCCTGTCTCTTGTCTCTTGTCACATCGAAGAATGGGTACCATCTTTCGGTCTTTATCCAAATATTGACTCACAGTGCACCCCCTTTCTCTTTTCATGCGTCAAAAATGCAGTGATCCCTCAGTCTGAGCGCCGTGCTGCTACCCGTACCTTTCGAGCGAAGGGACACCGACGATGTAGGACCATTACCCCATTCAAAATCGCTGCTGTACCCGCCGAGATGTCGTTGCGGGGTTCGGCCCAATAGCAGTGCAAGTATTTATTGTTCTTTCCGATGGCTGCATCATCTACGTTTGATCGATCAGGTCAGTATGGATTGCGTGCTGTGTAATACTCCATATCTAGTGGCGCGCGGCCGTAAGGTCCCGGCTCCAACGAGCATGGGTGGACGTGGCACGTCCACGAATGCCGCATCGCCAATTGGCCAACAAACACCCAATAACCCTAGACCACAGGTATAAGACACCGGGATCCGTGCACGTGCGTCTCAATAGCGACACGCTCACCTCAGAGCAGGCATGTTCTTACATACGCCTCGGAAGCGCGGCTTGAGCAGCTTCAGCCAAGGACTGTTCATGGGCTTCCTCTGCGGCCTTTTTTTTTTGTTTTCTTGCGTTTAGCAGGTGCTCACAGAGACCTCGGGAGAGGTAGTTACCTGTGCTTCTGCGCGTGCCTTGGCATCAGCCTCCCTCTGTGCGAGTGCCTTGCCGTGGAGTCTCAGTCATGACGGGCAGGACTCATTCACGTCATCAAAATAAAGCCGTACCTCTGACCGGAAGAGGGCACGGTCAGAGGCGGTGTTAATGTATACACGCTACGAACGTACCTTTGCCCTTTGTCATGACGTGCTCGTGAACGGAGAAGCCTAGATAGATCCCGTAGATGCTGAGTCCGGCGAGTCCGGTGACGAGCGTGCGATGGAGGACATCAGCAAGGGTGAGCGGTGTCCGGTTGTACTTTGGCTGCCTCAGACCCAGAAAGGTGAGCAAAGACATCGAGAAAATGCGGAGGTAGGAGGTTCACGTGACGAGAACTGCTTGACTTATATAATGTAACAAATATATAATCTAGTATAATGATCACACAACAACAGGAGTGGTGATAACAGGAAAACAAGATAACGCTACAGCCGCCAGTCTCGGAAGGAATCCCAGTCCGTCCGCACGAAGTGAATCATGTAGTCCGACACGCCCCCACCATCGCCATCTTCCCCGCCCTGATCTTGCTCACCTTCCTCGGCCTCCCCTTCCCCCTCAACCTGCCCGCCACCTTCTGTCTCCCCGCGCGACTCGGTCATCTCCTCGGCGCCAAAGTCGGCTTGATCGGCACCCTCGAGTACGTCTTCCTCCCTCGCCGCAATAACTGCGGCCTGTGCATCCTCGGAATCTTCAAACTCACCAAGCGCCTTCGTCAATGCGCCATCATCCTCGAACAATGTCCGCCAATCGAATTCGCCTTTCTGGATGACAATGTCATCCAACGAGCGCTTTTGGTTTGCTTTCATCAGCATCGCTTCTTCTACCGTGTGCGAGGATATGAACCGGTAGATGTGTACATCACGAATCTGTCCGATGCGGTGGGCACTGAGAGTTCGTACCGGATCAGCAAAGGGTAATGTTTGCGTAGCAAGAACTGAGTAGCTCACCGGTCTTCACACTGTCTATCCATCTGCGGATTAAAATCGCTATCGTAGAATATAACCGTATCCGCGCCAGTCAGACTATCAGCCGTCCGGTTAATAACCCATAAAAGCACGAAATCTGAAATGAAACGACGTACTTGATACCCACACCCCCAGACCGAGAAGACGATATGAAACAAAAGATCCTGGCGTCTGCGTTGAACCGTTCTGTGATGTACTGCCGATCCTCAATCTTGGTCGCGCCATCCAATCTGAGGTACAGATAGCCGTGGAAATTGAGAAATATCTCGAGAATATCCAACACTCGCGTCATTTGCGTGAAAATCAATATCCGGTGGCCTTCCGCCTTTTTCTGCCGCAACAGCTGGCTCAGTTCTTGCAGCTTGCCACAGTCGTATTGCAACAACGATGGGTCTGGGAACGCAATCTGGAGCTTGACGCTGGCGCGGTGCAGGACAGTATCAAAAGTCGGGGAACAGGATTTGAATGTTTCCTCGCACCCGCTAAGCGCCAAGCGAGGAAGGTCCAGCGCAACGATGGCGGGTGTCGCAAATGCGTACCTGTCGATGACGCCCGACGCCTCTTCTGCGCGTTGCTCGTACGATTTCACCATGGCGTTCACTGTGGTCACCGTGTCCAAATATGCAACCCTCGGGTCAACAGCAGAGAGTGGCAAGATTGAATGGTGACACCCTTGGACGATCCTCAACAGGTCCTGCCCATACACCGGCGTCTGAACACACCGCAGCCGGTTGACGTAGCCTATCTGAGCCCATCGAGCAACCTTTTGCACGCGCTCTTGGTGACTCCGCCATGCACGATAGCCGGCAATCGTCCGCGTATCCTTCGGCGGTGGTTCCCCTGGCATTTCCGATATAAGCGGTAACCGATGTGTGGCGTCCAACCGACACGTCTCCAGCGCAGACAACAACGGCACGTCTTGCTGATCAATGAAACGCAATCCAAACAAGTCGAGATTGACCCGTTCCCCGCCTTCGGCCTTGAGTAGCTCCCGTCGAATAAGCAACTCCTTGATCTCAAAGTCGGCGATCGCCGAGCGTGTCATGACAAAAGATGTCACGACTGGCCGGACCTCGAACAAGTCCGGGTGATTGCACACCTTGCGGAGCTGCATTAATACATTGGCGATCTTTTGGTAGACGCCCGACTCGAGTGCTTCGCGGGTGTGTGCACGTGACATGAACTCATCGTACAAGAAACGTTGCCGCTTGGAGAGCGGACAGAGTACGAGATGTTCATATTTACTTGGGAGCTCTTTTTCCACGTCGCGTTTCAGTCTGCGGAGGAGGTACGGCCGCAAGACTGTGTGTAGCTTCGAAACGCGCTGCAAGTTTTCGTCGTCCAGCATGGTGCCCATTTCAATCGCTTTTTCTAACGGATCTGGACAACAGAAACAAAGACATAAATATCTTCCCAGATGCTAACACGACGGGGAGACAAGAGGAAAGGCGTACTCGAGAACCATTCACCAAACTCTTTGAGGTTTGCAAAGTTGGTGCCAGACATCAGAAACTGTAACAACGCCCACAGTTCCGTCAAATTATTCTGCAAAGGGGTCCCAGTGAGGAGTAGCCGTCGAAAGGAACGAAACATGAGAAGGATGTTCCACCGTTGGGACTTGAAATTCTTGATCATGTGAGCCTCGTCGAGGATCATGTAATACCACGTCTTGCGCTTGAAGATGTGTGCGTCTCGGCTCGCGAGCGTGTACGAGGTGATGCACGCGTTAAAGTGGTGCTTGCTGTACCATCCCTGTCGTAGTTCTTTTCGGCGTTTGGTGCTACCGTGATAACTCAAAGTCTTGAAGCCGGGAAGAAACTTTTTAAACTCCATCTCCCAGTTGAGCAGGACACTCGTCGGAACGATCTAGTCAAGCATGTATGTCAACTAGGGCAACCAATAGGAGGGGGAAAAGCGAGGCATACGATAAGATGCGGTCCCCATATCCCTCGATCGCAAGCCAAATGCGCCAGTAACGCGATGGTCTGAATCGTTTTCCTATCCTCCAAAACACATTAATATAACGTCACCTACATTCTTACCACACGCACCCTAGCCCCATCTCGTCTGCCAAGATGCCATTCAGATTATTAGAATGCAACGATGCAAGCCACTCCAACCCGCTCTGTTGGTACGGTCTGAGGACGCCGCGGAGGAGTAATGGAGGCTTAATCTTGTCCTCGGGCGACCAGTCGACAGGCGCAACTGCAAACGGCTTCAGGTACTCGGGAATGCGAGCGAATTCGTCGGCCTGAGGTTCTTCCATGGGTGTGTTTGTCTCTCCTGCTTGACGCGCCTCGGAGGAAACGACGAGATCGGAAGCACCATCGGGCTGGGATGGGATCATCTCTTCTGCACGTTCTGCACCACCTGTCCCATCCAAATTCGCCTCTTCCACCTCCGTAGCCACGATAGTGCTTATCACCTGCTCATCAGATACGATGACTGGTCCATCACCGTCCTTGACAGGATCGTGATCAACGACGCTCGATGCCGGAGACGGGTCATCTCGCATGGGGTAGTCGTAAAATCCTTCCAGCGCTGGTGAATGAGCCCCACCGAGCGTCGGTGTACGTGCCATTGAGTCCATATCTGATGGCGCACTTGGTGACGCCACATCCTCAAATCCTGGTTGATTGACCAACGTCACGCGATCCTCGTCCGTTCCGGGGTCAGGCGGGCGTGTCTGCAATGGTGTCACCACATCCACATCCGTCGGGTCCAGTGGTGTATGCGCGGGTAGGGCGTCCTCCTCACGACGAGGTCCTAGCAACGCATGAGTTGTCTCTTCCTCATCTTCATCATCACTGCTTCCTTCGCTTTCGTCTCGTTCATCCTCGCCGGCATCGGCATCACGGTCGGCGTCTTCCCTCATGTCAATCATGAACTCTTCTGCACTCTCTGCGACAGACCCTTCCTCACGCTCCTCCTCCCCTTCGCTTGGCTCAACCGACTCCTGTTCCCAGTCCGATGCGGACATGCTAGTCGAGCGGCTCTGCGGCCACGGGAACTCACCCCTCGAAAGATCAACTTGCTGGGTCTCCAATATCTGCCCTGACTGATCCAAAATCGCATCTAGATGTTCATGACCTCGTCGCATCTCCTCTGCCTCGGCACGTCGCCGCTCCTGTTCCCGGACGTACTACCAAACCAAAGTCAGCTGCTCGTCCCACGATGACGGGAAACGCCAATGGGGGAGAAAAGGGACGCACAAAAACGGCCTTTTTCCACTCTACTACTACCATCTTGACCGTCGCCTTAGCTAGCGCTCTCACCCGCTTCTCCTCTTGCGCTCTCGCCCTGTCCTCTCTCACCGCTGACTGGTCCCAATACGCTTGCACCCGGTTCGCGACTTGTGCGGCAACCTGCCGTCCCCGCACAATCAGACCCCCTGTCGAATGCCGCCCCCGGTGCACGATCGTCTCTACGATATACTCCCACACATCCTTCGACCTCCTCGGATCTCGTACGTTCGGGTCCGCCACGATCACGCTCGCGGGCACAGGACCGGGCGCCGTTTTCCCTGACATCGCCCGCTTAAACGACTCGCCGTACAAAAATGGGGCAAACCGCCCCTGCTTGTTCATTTG
Organism: Xerocomus amazonicus; assembly: GCA_038089295.1. Taxonomy (NCBI): domain Eukaryota; kingdom Fungi; phylum Basidiomycota; class Agaricomycetes; order Boletales; family Boletaceae; genus Xerocomus; species Xerocomus amazonicus. Next base: position 112,128 of record JBBPKO010000020.1, read on the forward strand.
CTCAATCTTGTGACGCAACAACGCCTCCTTGCGCGCGAGTGCCTCCAAAGTCTCTGTCGTTTGTTCCCGTTCGTCCAGCGACACGTAAGAGGACATAAAGTCGGTCAGACTTGAGCCGTACTTGGGTGGCGGCGGTTTTTGGTGTGGGTTCGTGTAGGATGGCGGAGGCTTACGCACAATGAGTCGAATGCGCTTGATGGAAGACGTACGGGATACAGAGGGTGGTTCGTCAAGGGCACGCACGATCGCGGGTTTGGAAGGATGCGTATCCGGAGGTGGTTCCATCGCTGTGCTGGGCCCCTCGAGACGCCCTGACCGGCGAGGCTGCATAGCGCTCCTCGCAGTCTCATCCAGCCCACTCACAGACTTGCGTTTCTTATTCGAGACGGGAGACGACGGTGGAGATGACACCAGGAGGTTCGCTCGCTTGTGCGATCGAGACACCGAGATGGACGGTGGCTCTTGCTCCGATGGGTTCGCTCCAAGACCGCGCGGCCGGGGATGTGTTTTGGGCGTTCCATTTGGGGCGGGCACATTCATCATCCCATCTTCCATGGGTAGTTCGACCGCTTTTTGTTTTCCCTTGGCCTTCGATGATAGCACAGCGAGCGTCTCTGGGTCCGGTAGTGGCACGCGGCGTACGCCCGGTTTTGTCACAGCATCCAGACCTGTCTTGATGGGAGAAGTTAGATTGAGAACACGTTGCGTGTGTGCACGGCGTGTAGACCGCGACGGGCCCGCGGTAGTGGCGGCACGCTCGATAAGATCGTATTTAGACTTGTACTAGCCCATCGATGCAGCAATGAGTGAAGGGGCCAAACATCTATCGTCGCTACGCACCTCTTGGTACACCACAGAATCGTCTTGTTTCGCCATCTGGGCACATGTGTGAGTCAGCAATCATACACGCACAGGGAGAACTACCTGGGGATCGTATTCGAGCAACGTGACAAACTGTTCGAGATGAAACACTTCTCGGACCTGCATACGCCATCGCGAGGGACGGCAGATCTGAGTATCCCAGGTCCAACATACGGGATGGGAGACACGTACCATGTCGTCATGCCTATCTAACACCCCGTCCAGCTCAGCTTGCCTTTCAAGGACCATCCGGGCACGTTCACGCGCAAGGCCATCTTCAAACACGTTGACATTTCCGGGCTGGGAAGCACTTGGGGCCCCGTGAGCGGAGCGTGCAGGCCTGGTCTGCTTCTTCACCATACTCCACGACCCCTCGAGGAGACGTCACCGCCACCAGACAAAAAAAAAGACAGGGACAACCGACAGCCAGCACTGACGGAGTGTTTCTGTACCTTTTCCCCTAGACACCGCCGGGCCCCGGGAATGGCAAACGAAAACAAGGGTGATGGACAGCCGAGAAGGAGAAAAAAAAGGCGATCTCTGCGGATCCGGGACGGTTTTGCAAGATTTCAAGACGGGTGGCGAGTGTGGGTGTCGACGTCGTCAAAAGTCTCGGAGAAATCTCAAGTGCTTGTGTGCTGCCCGTCGTTGTGGGTGAAATTGCGTGCGGCGCTGCTCCCTCTGGCATATTTTTGCGACATGATGTTTCTTATTTGTCCTGAACAAACAGCCAACTTATTATCCATCGCATCGAGTACAAGACGAGAGTACAACAACACGACAAGTACAGGTTCCATGGTGCAAAGCGTACAGCAAGGTATTCGTGAAAATCATGATATCAACGTGCAAATTGCATGTACGAGTGTCAGTGAAAACGATATGTAAAGTGATGTTCAACAAGTGCCATGCACAGCTGTGTATTCAAAGCTGGGGAAGCAACTCCCCCACGGATCTTCTGCCGGTCGACCGTATAACGCCGATACATTGTCCTCTGGATACTTTGCGAACCTGGGGAAAATATGAGAAGAGTTGGGACACATGTGCATCCGCTGGTACTCACGCGCTCGCATCACCGTCCCCGCTGATTTTCGGTAAATAGGGCGCAGAGATCTCCCTGTTCCTCAGCTTGGCCCAATCGACTTCCGAGAACCATGCATGCGCAAACACGTCCCCTGCACCGTGGCGCAAGTTGCCATACCGCCGGGATGGATCGCTTTCCATAAGCTTGAGAATGAGGTCCGTAGCGTTGACCTGGAACGGGGGCCACCGTATGAATGTTGGCCCGCGCAGAATTTTCTCATACAGGGACACGGTGTTCTGGTCCGGGTGGTGATAAGGAGGGAGACCGGAGAGCATTTCAAAAATGAGCACACCAAGGGCGTACCAATCGACGCTTTTGTTGTACCTTTGCTGCCCGACAATCTATATTCGCAGCGAGTGAGCAGGCAGACGGGTGACTATCAAGGGAGAGCACACTTCGGGCGCAAGGTAATCGGGTGTTCCGCACAATGTCCAGGTGACATACGAACAGCGTTTCGAGAACCCAAAGTCGGCGATTTTGATGTGGCCGTCGTGGTTGAGCAAGATGTTTTCTGGTTTGAGGTCACGGTAGATGATGTCGAGGGAATGCAAGTGATTGAGGGCAAGGGCGACTTCTGCCGCATAAAATTTGGCAACTGGGTCGGGGAACCTCTGATGAAACGTGACAACGGAGAAGACAGGGAAAGAGAACGGGACGGACGTTGGACCTCCTCAAGAGAGTAAAGAGCTCCCCACCAGGAACATAGTCCATGACCATGTACAGATTGGAGTCGTCTTGAAAGGCGCCCCAGAGGTTGATGATAAAGGGATGCTGAATGGCCTCTAGAATCGTCTTCTCATTGTTTGTATGCTCGACTTGCTTTGTCTTGACAATCTTTTCTTTGTTCAAGACCTTGATGGCATAAAAACGAAGATTGTGCTTGCTTCGTACTGGGGAGGGAATATGAGGGAAGTAGTGAGAAAGCGGGGATGGAGGGGAGACGACAAGATGGATGACCGACCTAGGTGAACACGGCCAAAGCTGCCGGTGCCCAAAGTCCTCTGTATGAGGAAGTCGGCGAGCTTGTAGCTTGCTCTTGGGCGTGAGGTGATTCTCGGGAGTGGAACGAGGGGACCGTCTTGTTCTTGAGAGCTCGAGTCGGTCAAGGAAGTGCGGGTGGTGGATATGGATCCTCTGTGGTATTCTGAGAGGGGAGTGGATGGGATGGGAGAAGGGGAAAGAAGGGTATCTGGGTATTTGGGGGGGTTTGGAGAGTAGTGAGAGATGGGAAAGTTGGCGTCCTCTGGCATGATGGTGGTGGTAGAGGAGGAAGGAGTGCCGATATTAAAGTCCAATCGTTCGTTACATTGTCCACTGGTTATGTCCGTTATCCGATCCGAGAGTGGTAACCTTGTCTGTTATTATACACGACGCGTAACGTATCTAGAATACAGTAGGCTAGCCATAATGAAGTATTGTGGACAATCACGATGTGGGCTCGATACCTGGGAAGAATGAGTGTGGAACGGAGATGTATCCGAGACACGCACTAGGATCAAAGCCGAGTGGTGCGAGCTGACCCGAATGGTATTTTTTCATGAAACTGCCAATCATGTGTTCGACGTGTTTGAACTGTTCAGCAAACTCGTCCGCTGTCCTGGGGGGTGGACCGTTGCTGAGAGTGTCTGATTGGATGCTCCGTCGGATGCAATCATGTAGGGTGCTTTCGATGTCTCGCAACGGAAGACGTGTTGAGGGTGTCTCGAGCTTGACTGCAATCGGAGGCAACGATGGCATGCGAGTCTGCGGCGAGAGCGACTTTGCGGGTGTGGGGAGGTGAGGTCGTGGGAGTTCGAAAATAAGTGAGATGTCAGGTGACGTAAGATCACGTGATTTCGCCTGCTGATACTCAATCCACGCCGCGACGTCGTCTCTGTCTGCATGTATGCGTTTTGCCCAAAATGTAATAACCCCATCAGCGGGGTTGCTGAGTCTTTTGTACAGTACGCGTAATTGCTGGAGGTGCGTTGGGGTGAGTTTGGGGAACACTGTGGGCGTCGTGAGTAGTGTAAGGGAGTGCACGCGATGGTACACACGGATCGAATCATCGTCGACAAGAACGGGCCCATCCGTAAGTTGTGTGCGTGACATGTATCGGAAGCGGCTGAACCAGTTGCTAAGTCGTGCATTCGTGAACGACTCATTGCCGGGGATGGCGTGTATGGTGGTAAGGATGTGTACTTTCTCGTCGCTGGATGGGTTTGAATTGACTGTGCGTGCATAGTCTGTGTATGGTTGTGAGATTGGCTGGCGGGGTAGTGAGAGAGTTAATACGTGCTGTGTAGAAATGCAGAGCCATCCCTGTTCAGTCTTGCCATGACTAGATGGGTGTGCTTTCAGACTCGACTCAAATACGTCCACCATGATATCTATATCGGGTAACATAGATCTCATCTCCGCCTCGAGGTATCCGCATGACATTGCTTACAAAGACTTGGACCGTGCGCGTATCTTCCCCCGCGCGACTCTCTCCCACGCACTCCGCATCGGTCCATTCTCGCTCCTTAGTTTGTCCTCAACCACCATGTCCTCCATCTCACCCACGACAACGTCTCTCAGTACATCCCCCGTCTTACTCATCTCCGTGTTCAGCATCTCCCACACTGCACACAACCATCAGTAAACTCCCTCCGTGGCACGTCGCACTCACATGCTCGCTCAACACCCTTGCTCAGCTCGGCGACCCTTCCTCCCATTGCCCTCGCCAGCCCCAGCTCCGTCTCCTCGTCGATGCCCGCAAACAGCACACCGGCCACCCGCGACACCGCGACAGACACAAACACAAACATCTGCTGTAGGAATAGAATGTGCTGATATCGCACGTGCTGCGGAAATAGGCTTTCAATCATCATACCGTCACTTCCTATCTGGTCTGCAAATGCTCTTCTAGCAGCTGAAGATGAGGACGGCGTTACAATCAGGTACAACTCCATTGCAAACACCCCCGTAAACAACAGATATCGCCACTGCATTTTACCATCAGATAGAGATATGCCTTTTTTGCAAATGACAGATACACACCGCCGCCACGGGGCTTCGTTTGCCCACAACAGACAACAAGAATAGCCCCCCAAACGTCATCACATGTCGTAATAGCCAATTCACGAGGCCGCGTCTTAGGTAGTCCCTTACCGTCGTGCACTCTTGCCATCCAAGCACATCTGGCCCAAACCTGGAACAGCTCAGCATTTACTATCCATCACCAACACATCACTTGCCTGTCATATGCAAATCGCACAATAGGGTCCTTCAGTGCCTCGAACGCATCCCGCACATCGATGAAGTGCGCTTCTCCTCCAGGACCTGTCCTATCGGGGTGGTACTTTTTCGCGAATGCCCTAAATGCTGCCTTGATCGCTCCTTCGTCACCTTGTGGGCTCACACCAAGCAGCTGATAAAAATTCTCCGGTAGTCCTCTCATGGCCTCGATGAAGTTGTATGCCAGATAACACAGCACAACACCAGCGTATGTATATCGGTAGTGCCGAACGTAGTCCGGTGATCGCGCTCGCGGAGCAGGGATCCCCGACACTCTCTGCGAGAACTGGTGGATTAACGAGAGAACTTGGCGGGTTGCAAAGTCTGGCAAGTAGTGCCAGCACACCAGTTGGAAAAGGACATTGGACATCTGTCAAGTGAATACAGTTAGTATCAGATGCATGTAACACGAAGAAAAGGATGAATTGCTCAGAGAACAGCAAGTCGATCTCATATCCATGACCAAAACGGCCCAACTGAAACCTGACAAGAATGCCAGCCATGCTCCTGCATGTATACGCGCACAACCACACGCCCAGAACACGGTGTCTCTCTAGTGTGGACGCTTTTTGGCGCGCGCCGCTATCAGCGCACTGTAGCGTTTGAGAGGCAACCACATCTAGTGACCGCCGGTGCAGAAGGAGCCTCGCCTGCACGAGCTTAGCTGATAAACGCATCAAAATGGTGACTCTGCCTTTGCCTGCGGGCGCGTGTGCTCCAAGCGACGCAGGTCAACTGAGAGTCGTATATGTCGGTCTGGCCTTAACAACGCCACAGCGTGAGCTTGACTGTGCATCGGGCATCAGACACTTTGAATGGGTTCGGGGGCGGCATAGGCACAGAGGACCGTCGGTGGGTCGACCCTTTTACTAGGACATCGTCGCTGACGGCGGTCAAGGGAGACACTCACCATGGGGAGAGAGGATAATGCGTGAGACAGCATTACATCATCTATTCCTACTTGAAGACACGTAGTAGCACTCGGTTCGTTTTCTCTGTCCTCACCATGGCCATGAACATCTTCCGCTTATTGGGTCTGTACGCAACTAACTACCACAACTTGCACCCTAACTCATTTGTTAGGGGATTTGTCCCATCTGGCCTCGATATTCATATTGGTACACAAGATACACACCACCAGATCATGTCGAGGTACGTCTGTCTTTCACGCGCAGACAGCCGTTCGACACAGACGGTCTAGGCATTTCTTTCAAGACGCAGGCGCTCTACGTGCTCGTCTTTACTACGCGCTACCTCGACCTCTTCCTGCGCTGGATTTCTCTATACAACTTTGTCATGAAGATCTTCTTCATTGCTAGCAGTTGCTACATCCTCTATCTCATGAAGTTCCGCTTCCGGTAAGTCAGACATCTGCACGTATTTCGGGACTGCTGATCCTTTTATAGCCCCACACACGACCCATCCATTGACACGTTCAAGATCGAGTACTTGCTTGCACCTTGCTTTTTCCTTGCCCTCATATTCAATTACCAATTCTCCGTGACGGAGGTGTTGTGGACCTTTTCCATATATCTCGAATCGGTTGCTATTTTCCCGCAGCTGTTCATGCTTCAGCGAACAGGCGAGGCAGAAACGATTACGACGCATTACCTTGCTGCGCTTGGCATTTACAGGGCGTTGTACATTCCTAACTGGATATATAGGTATGTCGAGTCCGAACACGTGAAAACGGTGCTGAGCACCACGCATATTGCATGCTGCAGATACTTGACGGAGGACACGGTAGATCCCATCGCTGTTGTAGCTGGACTCGTGCAGACGGGGCTGTACCTTGATTTCTTTTACGTTTATGTCACAAAGTGCGTCCTTCTATTCCTCCGCCCGGTCTGTACTCATATCTGCGTGTCCATGTCTGCGTTCGTCTCGTCTGGGGCGGCAGAGTATTGCAAGGACAAAAGTTTGAGTTGCCTGCATGAGTACGAGTTTACACAGAGCTTTTTTCGGCACGCTAGATCCCGCTGTCCTCTAATCATTGATGGTATTGTCTACTGCTTCGGCCTGTTGGAAGATGTCGATTAGTTGGCGGACGCGCTTTTTTATTCTACTTGACTGAATACAACATACATACGTATATGCATGGCAGTGACCGTGTGGGAATCCGGACATCTCACTCGCCGTCTGCCCGAGTCGACCCACAGCCGTTCGACCACTCGATGTCGTTGCTGGCGCGCGCTGCGTTCTGTCTCGCACTTTTTCTTTCGTTTTTGAGCTCATTTCTTTCTGTCCATGCCGCTGCGGACACCAAGGTGGCTAACCGGACCATCGAGCGGGTGAGCTCTCCATCCTTTGGCATCGTTCACGCAACAAACACCTTCACAGACCGTCCAACTACGCACGCACTCCATACATCCACCCTACATCGACGAGGACTTACAAAACCGGTACGTAGCCCGCCATCCAGGGTTCGGAACGCGTTCACACTGCCCCGCTCCAGTTGGTGGGACTTTGGCGCAGATGCTTACGTCGTATGTCCTCCTTGGCTTTGCCAGGCAAGAGACAAGACTGACGATTCGTCTCGCCGCTACAGAACACCAACAAATATGTTCGTCTCACAAGAGCCGTTCCGTCACAAATGGTTCGCATCTCGCCATTACCAAAGCGGGTCGACTGACAGATTGCCGGGAACTTTGCCAGGGATGGCTGTGGTCCCGTCTCCCGCTATCGTCAACCAATTACGTCGTCGAGGTCGAGTTCAAGGTGCCGTTTTTGCCGACCAGTGGGTCGTGCTCTGTGTTGACTCGTGCTCTGTGTGCAGATTTTAGGGTCGTCATCGCATCTGTACGGCGATGGTATGGCGATCTGGTTGACAGCTGATCGCGCACAGCCTGGGCCTGTGTTTGGTAGCAAAGGTTCGTCTACGCGTATTCCAGACAATGTATTCAACGTCACGTTCCCTCGTTATGTAGACAATTTCGAGGGTCTAGGTATTTTTATAGACACGTGCGCGTTGACTTACTCATTGGAGCGTAAGTGTTGTGCTGACGTGTCGATCGCGCCAGGTATGCAAACTCACGACAGCAATATGGCTTCCCTCGCATCATGGGCATGCTCGGCGACGGAAAGACGTCTTATGATCTTGGGAATGATGGTCAAGCAAACTCTATTGGCTCGTGCACGGTGCGTGCTCTTTTCGTGTAACCGATATTGAACATTTTGAATGCGGGTGCAGGCGATGGTTCGACGCACCAATTCGATCACCAAATTAAAGATTACATATATCAGGGACACGTACATCGACGTGAGTGATGCACATTGTCGTGTTATCCTGCTCGGATGGGCTCATGCGGTGGTTAGGTCAAGGTACATTACAAGGCCTGTACGTAGGATGCAATTCATGCGCGTCCTGGAGCGCCCTGGATCGTGCTGACAACACGACACCATTTACAGGGGGTGACTGGACCGATTGTTTCCGTGTCGATGGAGTTAGTTTACCGAAAGCACCCTATCTAGGTGTGTCTGCGCTCACTGGCGAAGTGTTTGACGCACATGAGTGAGTCCTCGGCTCCTACCCGCGCCGACATCCCTTCACCTCCGTGCTTAGCGTGGTCTCAATTACGACTCACTCGGCGGTACTCTCCTCTCAAGATGCCCCGTTGAACAAGCTCACGACGGGCGGGACGTTTGGCGGGCGTCGATCAGGCGGCTCGCGCCAGCCTTCATCCTGGCTCGCCTCGTTCACCAAACTGCTCCTCTTTGTCGGGGTGTGTGTCTGTGGGGTGTATGCATACAACGCGTACACACGACGCGGACGACATGGTTTCCGTGGATTCGGATCCTCGTCAATGCGTGGATTCACTGGTTTCGGTGGGACAGGCGGTATAGGCATGCAGGATCGGGGGTATGGAGGACGGCGGTTTTAGCCTGTGGTCTTGTCCATGTTAATATGTTCAAGTTTTCTTTCTCTTTCTTTTTCACGTCGAGTTTTATGCGTTTTCCGGGGCGAATGGTCTGTCGACGCGTTAGACAGACAGCCCCCTTGCCTGGCAATAAACTATCCAAACCGCTGGTACGTTGCTCACAAAAAATGTATCTACTGCTATCTACTACAGAAATGCGCGTATTATTGTTAAAGGAGGGAAGGGGAAAGGGTGACGGGAGTAAAAAGCGAAGAAATAACCAAAATAAACGAGGGAATAGCGACCAAGGGAGTGTGGGATGGTCAACGGGGTGAGCAAACGGTACTGTGAGTCTGTGGAATATACAACAACGCGGAGAACGGGGCATTGGCTGCACGAACTAGGTTGGTGTTCGGTAGCGGGTGGTAACTACGTGTAACTAACTACGTGTAACTACAGATGGGCGGAGACAACGCACGGACGTAGGTAAGCGGAAATGCTATTGTTACTACTACGCAAAGAACGAAAAGAAAGTTACGAAAATGAAAAAAAAAAAAGTGACACGCAACAGATCCAATTGATGGTCAACACAAATAATAGACAGACACAGGTGGCACGGGGGAGAGGTAGGGGGGATGATTATTCGGTTCGTAGAAGCAGGTCGTGGATGAAGTCATAAAGTCGTACGGGAGAGGTGATGACGGCGACCCCTGATTACACCCCGTATCGCGCCGCGAGCCTTTCTTGAATAGCTGGAGGAAAGACAGCCACCTGGGCTCGCCACCCAGCAACATCGTGGTTCCGGAACCCGGACAGGAGTTGTTGAAACATGACGTTGAGTTCTTGAGAGGGATTGTTCCACCGCACGATAGCGTTACAGAACCATAACAGGCTCTACAAAACCATATGCAATTAACCTCGGGCTAAGCAAGATAGACGTGGCTGACTGACCTTGGCGATACCAGCGGGGTTCGTCTGCACAAGTGTACAGAATCCGCGGAAAGCAGAGTCCTTCTCTTCGTTGTCCCGGATCTCGTACAGCGCTTGGCACCATGCTTGAGCAAACTCTGGCAGATGAGGTGCAACAAGAACCGGATGCATGAGACCAATGCGACCGATAGATACAGCAGCATTTTCGTGGAGGCTACGTGGCGCCTTTGGATGCAACAAAATTGGAATCAAGCGGGCAATCAGCGGATTAACCCATTGTTGAAACTCGGGATCGTCTGTGAAAAGTGAGGGTTGAAGATGGATGCACGGATGGATCTTCGAAAACCATACCTCGTCCGTAGCGCAATGCTACCTCCCCAACTGACCATGCGGCATTGTTACATGCGCTGACGAACTCCACCTTTGGTTCAGGATCGAGCTGAAGGACAAGTTCGGCCATAATGGCAGGAAGGTGAGGCCGCAGGAGTGCAAAGCATCCCATCGCCAAGTCGCCTACAAGTGCATAGGCAGATTGACGCACAGGTGCTTGAGGATGTTTTAAGCAAACAGTCAACAAGGTGAGAAGATTTGGTTGAGTATGTGACATGACGGGCTCCAGAGTGACACTTAAGCCTTGCGCCAGACCCGAGAGGAGATCTAATGATACAACAAGGAAAGACTTGTCGGGCTCATCCAAATCCGGATTTTGTTGATACGCCTGGTATTGAAGGAGCGACTGATGGACAATACTAACACATCGCTGGAAGACAAGGGGAGCATATGGCGCAAATCCGGGACCCATAGCGACTGCAACTGAAGAGAGACACTACAAACCCAGTATTAGTCAACATCAGATCGGGAATTTCGGTCGTTCACGGAGGTTTTACCTCAAGCAAGGGGATCAGATCGTCGTCGTCATCTTGTAGCTTATTCCATCGACCAGTGAGTGGCGGCATTAGTATCTCAACATATTGAGGATTTGACAATGCGCGCCCCACGGCGTCTGCAAGAGTGCCGATCGCGTCGTATAAAATGAGCATGTTCTTGTGTTGGTACTTCTGAAATGCAAAAACGAGGTTACGCAGGACTGGTTCCAGGTAAGGAGAAAGTTCGGAGCCAGCATCCTCCTCGAGAGTCGCGAATGCGCTGCAGCCTGCCTCTTGTACCCGTTTATTATCGTCCAAAACCATGCGAAGAAGCTGCGCAAGGCATGAGGCAAGAACAATTGTCCGCAAAACTAACACATACACCTTCCATTGTAGGAATGAAGTATCGATTCTTGTGTTCTTCTGATATCGGTTGTGTGCACCAACTCGCATAACGACCTAGCGTCCAACAGGTAATCGAACGAATAAGGGGCTACAAAATTTGAATTTCGACAAAGATCGCATGTCACCTAACGCACCTTGGGATCATTCAGTGTATTCAGTAAGTAAGGGATAAGGACTTTCAAGTGTTCCTCAATAAAGTCAATACAACCTCATTATTCCGTTAGCATTCGATTGGCTAAAAGCATACCATGTAGCTCACCTTCAGCCATAGCACCCAAAGCTAATATTGCACTTTCCCTTTGAAGCCATTCGGTACTCCATAGCTTATCTTTCAAAGGGGAAAGGAGGACGTTCATCAGATCTGCACCGAATCTGACAGCTAGTACATCCAAAGCGGCAGCAGCACATTTCCGGAGATTCCACTCGGTAGACATTTCATCTGCAAAATCGTCGTCGTCCAAATCATACTCGTCGTCGTCATCGTCGATCGTTTCCTGGCCATATGCACCACGCTTGGCCGTGTCCTCGGCAGACTCAACCCCCTCGCGCTCAAGACCATGGGATTTGGCACCGTAATGACGTGGCTTTATGTCAGTCTCCTTGTCGGGTATGGTGGTGTCTTCAGTGTCGCCTTCGAGCCAGAGCAAATCATCTTCGCCATAAACCATACAATCGAGAAGCACCGGAGCTACGCGGCCGAGGAGGGGATGCAAATAAGGTGCTAGGTCCGGGTCCTCTGCAAAAGTCAGCCAGAATTCACAGGCTTCCAATGCCACACTCTCGTTCTTGTCCTTCGTTGAGTATAACATGTACTCTGCAACGTTAGTCATCTCAGGCATGAGCTTTTCTGGCCGAGCAGCAAGGAGTAACACGAGAGCTTGGCACACATGGCGACGAACTGAGGGGTCCTCATCCGATGCCCGCTTGAATAGACATGCGATGAAGGTGTCAATGTGCGCAAAAAGCGACTGTGAGTTGATTGGAACGAAGTATGACAGGCAAGCGACGGCGTGGGAGCGCATTTTAGGTGAAGGATGCTCAGATAGCATCAAGAACTTTGGGATCATGAAATCGAGGGGCCGTGTTCCATTGATTTCAATGTCAAGCTTGCGTGGAAAATCTTCGCAAGCTTTTTCGAAAACACTGAAAGCGGCCTGGGTTCGAATTTAGTATATGGTTCCGATGATGTCAACAGGCGAGCGAGGCAATAAATAAGGTGCCTGCGAAGACTACGGAAGTGAAAAGCCGCGACCGCGTGTCGCCAGGAGTTGCGTCACGATACACTGAACAAAATGCATATCCCGTCAACCTGCCGAAAAGGACGGTATACTGTCCCGGACAAGCGATGCAGCGCCCGGTGAATGTGGCGCATGGTATCACGCTGTGATACGTTCGCTGGGTTACAGCGAGGATATGTGGGACAGGCCATTTAAGCACATACGTACTCACCTCTTGACGATTCGGATCATCTAGCATACCAACGAGTTGCTCGAGACAATTGGGCCAATTTTTAGGTTCCAAAACTCCGAGGAATGCGACGATGTCTTGACCGGCGGCAGTCCGGACCAAGGCGGAAGGATCATTGAAAGCGGAGAGGACAGCAACTTTGGCGTATTCTGCCACCTCAGGGGACACCTTGAGGATGAGGTATGAATTATTCTTGAGAAGATAACCAGCAATTGTTCGGATTTGGTCCTCCTCCTGTGGCAAGGCAGCCAAGATATGGGCTAGATATGCGATGTAGTCTGGTACACGCGTGAAACTGTTGAGTTTCTGTGTGACATGGAGGTAAACACGAAGAGATCAGGGACAGGTAGAGTGGGTCGCACATGAGTGATGGCCCGCTGAACTTTGTTTTGGGTGTCTGTAGAATCGCGTATCGTCTGAAGAATTTCCTGCAATCCTGCAGGCTGAGGACTCCAAGATGCCATCGCGCACGAGTAGAGACGCGTCAAGGGAAGGAATGGTTGAATAAACGCGCCAGACGAAAGAAAGAAAGAAGGTAAGTCCTTCGCCGTCTGTGTACCGATGTTTATCGCCCGTGGGAACTCCATATCTCAGCAGCATCTGTCACAGTCACAGTCACCCTCTGCGTGACCTTAGTGGGTATTAAGTAGTATAACATTAACATAACATCCAGTGAGACAGACATAACATTCATTCGGTATAATGGTCCCCAGAAGGTGACACACTAATCTTCTCAATGATCGTCTTCACCCTCTCGTACACAGCAAAGACGATCGCCTGTCCAGGCGCAACCCGGAGCACTCTCGGTGTAATGCCCTTGTAGAACGACCTCGCGCCTTCTTGGCGCCACATGTCTTTTGCAATGATCGATAGTCGCTGAAAAGCAGTGACTTGAGCCTCCCATGCTTTCTTCTGCAATCCTTCCCAAAATAGTCAGTCTTGCCGTCAACTATCGACCCCGCAAAACTCACGTGTTTTGATAGTGTCGATTGGAGCATTCGAAAACGGGCCCATGGCCCCGGATATCAGTCCGATTACCATATGCTGGTACGACGGAAGTTCAATGAGTTCGGGCTGGTATCGATGTGCCAGTTTCTTCAATTCCTGGTATGCCGTGAAATTTGCGCCTTACGTCACCGCCACGGCAATACCAACTTAGCCAACTCACTCATCTTATCGGCGCATGAACTCTCTCACCTTGGTTGGTAGCTTGCCTGAGGGCGGTCAGCGTAACACCTCTATAGAGTGTCAAAATTCCTTCCTCCCGAACAATTGTGTAGACAGCATGTGCCGCATTACGATATCGTGGCGTTTCCAGCGGGTCGACTAGCGAGTGTTGCTGGGCCTGTAATCTGATCTTCACTACCTCCATGGGGCAGACAACGGCGATCGCTTCCGTGGTACCAGCAGCAAGACCGGCTTCTTGAAATGAACGGCGATCATGCTCGGCATCGACAATACACGCACCAATAAAGATATTGCCAACACTTGTCTTCCCTGTGGCCTTGTCAGCCAGCCAGCCCTTGTACGTCTCGAAGCTCGCAAAGCGGATGGCCATCTTTGGGACAATTCCAGATAAGACCGCACCGAGTCCTTTGTACAACGCAAGCGGGGTTTCACGTTGCACAATTCGAATACCCGTTGCGATGACGCCGCGCGGTTTCGTCTACGCTATCCTTAGTGTCCCGCCTCAGCTAGAAGTAGGTTCGCACATACCCCAGGTGCCTTGCCTGTTCTGGAAAGCTGCATCCGCACCTTGATAGTGTCGAGGGGTTGACAGCACAACTGACAAGCGGTGAGCGCAAACCATTCGGCGTCGATGTGTACACACCGCTTCCATCGCGCCAGCGACTCCACCAGCAGTGATATGGGTTGCAAACCCGACAGGCTTTATCTCGCTGTTTCGCGACATGTTTTGAAACGACGGGCGTGTTGGTAGAGTGTTGTCATGTTTTTGACCTACTCATAACCCCTCTTGATTTCAGTCGGCCATCGGGGCGGCTTTAACATGTGAATTACCTTTTTGAGCACTCCCACTCTTTGTCCGCGCTGTGAGCTTAATCCCAACAACCAAATGATTCATTGCCCCATCTATTAGAATAATGAGTATGTGCTGTCAGATAGAGAATGCGCAAGTCCTCTGCCAATGCGATAGCTTCGGAATATTATAATGGCTCTACAAGAGATAGCAGGAATATTTGCGTCATAATAACCACTGGTGCCATATGAAAACCAAGTGCCCTTTTGATGCGGCGGAGAAAATTTTATGGAAACATTCTAGCCCTCCTTAGAATTATCAGAGGATAGTGGTTTGGATGGCTTCTCAGTCGTTGGCGTGTCAGGCGTATTCGTGGACCGCTGCGGATCTGATAATGTCTCCTCGTCCCGGGGAACCCCTGGCGACTCGCAGATAGATCCGATAATGGTTTCATGCATAGCTCCGTTGAAGGGCTGCTTGAAGACTTTCCACTGAGCAAAGGCGAACGCTGGGCTGAAGATATAAAACAATTGTTGGATCCGTTTAACTCGACTAGACTGCAACGTACGTTACTCCCAAGGATACAGCGAGAATAATCACCGTCGTCAAAGGCGGCAAATATCCATTCGCCACGGTGTCCTACAAGGAGCACCTGTGAGCAGCAATGAAGTCATGCAAAATGCCAAAGACGTACCACGATATGGTAACGATTTCTGTCGAAGAGATAGCGAAGCCCACGACTCATACCAGATTGTTGGTTGATGACAAGGTCGAGCCCGAGGGCACATAAAAACGAACCGGTTGAAGCACACCCGTTAAGCTACAAGTAGCTTTGTCAGCACACGTCTGGAGGACTCAATGTGATGGCATACTACGCCGTATCTCTGTTTCCACACGACGACAATACTTCCAAGGATGCCGCATACGCCTATGATGAGCCAATTGGCAAATAAAGCATCTGGATCCGGAATGAGCAGCCCACTCCGCAGGAGAACAATCCGGACGCCAATAGCTAGACCACCAAGAATCCCCAAGACGAGAATCGCGAGGGCACGAGTCATTTCTAAAAAGCCGAAACCAAAACCCATAACGAACATGACGAGGATGCAGATAGTAAAAAGAGTATCCGAAACACCAACATTATCGAGGGTGTTTACAATGACCGCCCACGCTAGAATGTCACCAATGTCAGCGAGGAAACATTGAATAAACGGGGACATGGTTACAGGCAAGCACAGCGGCAATTCCAACGGCTGCACCAAGGGTTAAACGCCGCCCGCGGAGGCCTACCAGAAGAAGAGGGGCGCCGACGACAAAGGAGAAGACAATCCATAAAATGGCACTCGATGAGAAACCGGAGCCACTGCCGTCCGAGGCCAGCCCCTGGGGAATTTGTTGGCCAGTGAGAGAACTGTATACAACGATAGTGCCATTGCTAGTATCGAGGATTACATCTGGGTCGTTAATACGCGTGAGCTGTTGGCCAGTCAGTACGGATGGGGCAGCGGAGACTTGGCATATAAAGCAGGCGGCAAGGAGCGTCAAGGGGAACAAGAAAGAAAGATTAGCAGGGCGGAGAGCAACCGTCATAGGTCACCTGGTAGGATCACGACGGGCGGAGATGAGGGAAGAAGGAGAAAAAGAGCGAAGACGGCACTGTGTAATGAGCGGACAAGTTTACCTGCTAGACTAGACTAGAAGGGTGATGTAAAGGGCAGAACCCGGACATGCTCACCTCCTCCGCTTACGTGTTTTAATGCTTATTACGCGCCAGTTTCACCTTCCACGCGTCCCCGTCGCGAGGACGATGCGATGATGCGGTGCGCTGGAGCTAATTTAATTGTTGTAGTGGCGGATCATTTACAACTATCGGAACGG